>JADRCD010230037.1:0-18421 GCA_019843815.1 Montemys delectorum | reverse complement strand
GAACCAAATTCTTACCCTCATCCAATGTCTGTGCCACCCTCCAAGCAGAACCATTGTTCATTGAATCAGTTGGTGAATGACTTTATGGATAGACCATCTTAATACCTACACCATTTCTTAAATGAATGTAACCTGTTCTCAGTGGGCTGAGAATAAAGTCACTCACTCAAGTCAAATAGCTTTGACCATAGCAGGAAGTCTGTATCCAAAAATCGTGCCTACAATTCATTTCTTGGTGCAGCAAAACTATCAACTCTCAGCTTAGCTACGATGGAGGTAAAATCCTTTGGTGATGTGAGGGTCATTAAAATGAAATCCAATGTCTAAAAATTGTTCTTATTTTGGGCTTGTACCACAGTAAGAGCCAAGATTTTAAACTCTACTAAATACAAAACAAACAAAAAGACTTTATATATTTATGTTCATTTAGAAAAATACCAGTAGTGATGTATTATTTTGAAGAATACAGTTAATATGTTTGGAGTTATTTAAAATTTATATTGAGAAAAATGTATTTTCACTATTGTTGTAGACGAGCATCTACATAAGACTGTTAAATTGATTGTTTTATATCAAACAACTTTTATAATACTCATTTGTATTGTTATATTTTATAAATTTTAAGGAATATGACAAAAAAGATATTGTAGGCATTGAAGGGGGGTCTCTGGGAGGAGTGGGGGTACAAAAGGGAAAAAAGAATGTGATTTAATTCTATTTACTTAAAATATGTTTTTAAATGTTAACAAATTCAGATAAATTGAAATCATGTAACTTTTCTCACCATAATGTAATAAAAGTTTTAAAAAAAATAAAAGCGTGCTTGTAGTTTATTGGGTTAATGCAAAAGGACATATTGAGGACATGGATATTAAATGATAAAAATCTCTACAGGTTGCATGGTTCCATCAGCCATGAGGGCTGTCAGTCAGGTGTGCTGAGCCCTCACAAGTCCCCAGATTTTCTTATTGCTGTGCCTGTATCAAGGTTTCTACATATAGCAATTTTACGTCTAGTAGTTAATTCTATTAGTAATTAAAGGAACAAGGCACAGTATATCTCTGGTCTTCAGCTCCCTGTTGCTTGAAATGGAAGCCTATTGCTTCTGCCTGGACACTCTCTGGATTCTCCACACATCAATCATCTTGTAACTTAGGAACCAACCATTATCCTTAAGAACTGTGTCATTTGACCTTACTACCATTAACCATCTCTTCTTCCCCAGGGTACATTCAAATGATAACACCTGTCCTACATAGGTCCCATCTGAAGAGCCAGGAGTCCCATTCCTCCCCCCAATCTATATAGATTGCAGTCACTTTCAGGAAGGAGGACTTAGAATCAGTAACACATATTTGATTTAACTGAACGGCAGAAAGCGTCAGTCTTTAAAAAATTCGTACTCTGAAAACTTAAGATTAGAAATAGGAAAGCAGTTGCATTTTCTAGGAGAAAAATTACATAGCTGATATCATTTGTCAGGATGGTTTGCGTTTGTGGCAATAATTGATTAATGAATTGTCCATGTATTGCTTTTTCCAGAGTCGAACCCTGCTGGTTCAATAACATACGCTTTAATCAGTGACGGCTGTGCCCTGAAACAGAAATGCCAATATGAGGCTAATTGTGTTTACTGAGGACAGAGTTCATCATATCTTCTCAGTAACAGAAAAGAATAGTCACAGGAGACTTGTGGATCACTCTCACCTCATTGATGGGGAGAGAGAACAGTCAAGAGAGATTTATATTCACAAATAGCTTTCTGATCACCTCTCCTGGGCATGTGGAGAACCTAGGATCAAAAAATAAATAAATAAATACAGACCAAAAATCAAACAATCAGGACAATAATGAAACATGAGAGACCTCTTGGAAATCACAACGATTTGGTAGTACACATTTTAAACTCCATATAATCATTGGAAAATGAAATCAAGGAACTTTTTTGAAAGAACAATAGCAACAGTAATAAAACCCTAAGAAAGTGGAAATAGGAGAAACTAAGAGATGCAGATGATCAACATATTCAATTAATAAAATCAGCAAACAGGCCTTTAGGAGACAAGAGTTTTTTTAAGTCCCACGTTTTGTGTCTTTTGCATTATTCTGTATGCTCCTTCATATATCTTAAGTGTTTGTTTCTTCAGCCATTTTAAAGACACAAATGGGCTGGAGAGATGGCTCAGCAGTTACGAGCACTGACTGCTCTTCCAGAGGTCCTGAGTTCAATTCCCAGCAAATACATGGTGGCTCTCTCAACCATCT
Organism: Montemys delectorum; assembly: GCA_019843815.1. NCBI lineage: Eukaryota > Metazoa > Chordata > Mammalia > Rodentia > Muridae > Montemys > Montemys delectorum. The sequence continues at coordinate 16,156 of JADRCD010230037.1, read as the reverse complement.
GCAATGGGATCTGATGCCTTCTTCTGGTGTGTCTGAAGACAGCTACAGTGTACTCATACATACAAAATAAATAAAAATAGAAAGATACAAACTCAGGCATGTCCTTGTGACATTTCAGAACACCACACTTGAAAGACTGTGCCAAATCTTCTCAAGAGAAACAACTCATAGGAAATGCAAATCAACTACATTAACCTCATTGGCAGCAGACTTCTGAGGGGGAAAATGTTTTAAGTTGACTTAGTGGTTAAGAACGTTTGCTGCACTTGAAAGGAATCTCAAGGGGATGGAGAAGTGGCTCAGCGGTTAAGAACACTGACTGCTCTTCCAAAGGTCCTGAGTTCAAATCCCAGCAATCCCATGGTGGCTCACAACCATCTGTAATGAGATCTGACGCCCTCTTCTAGTGTGTCTGAAGACAGCTACAGTGTACTTACATATAATAATAAATAAATCTTTAAAAAAAAAAAAAAGAAAGAAAGGGACTTCAAGTTTGGTTCCCAGTGCCCACCTCGGGAGGCTCGCAACCTATTTTAACTCCAGCTCCAGGATATCTGACCACTCCCTTTGACCTCTGCAGACATTCCCATAAATGCCACGAATGTTCAAACATCACATTGATAGTGGCTGGGAAGAAGGGTAGTAGAGGACTTGTCTGTTGATCTGTAGAGCTAATTAACTGTTTGCAAGCAATGCCATACGACTCACCTCCGAGCCATTGCAACAGTCCCAAGTCAGGTCTCTAATATCAGAAGGCTGGATAGAGAGCCAAAGCCACCTGTGAGGGCTGGTGCACCCCAGGAATCCCTGCACACAAAAGGTGGAGGCTGGAATATTAGGAATTGAGTACCAACTTAGGCTAGGTAAAAAAGTCCTGTTTTACCTTCCCTAGAACAACAACAAAGAACTAAATTAGCAGAAAAAAAATAAAAGTTGTGTTTTGCATATTGTGTGAAAGTTAATATTCTTTTTTTGTTTTTGTTTTTTGTTTTTTGTTTTTTTTGAGACAAAGTTTCTTTGTATCACCCTGGCTGTCCTGGAACTCACTCTGTAGACCAGGCTGGCCTCGAACTCAGAAATCCACCTGCCTCTGACTCCCCAGTGCTGAGATTAAAGACATGTGCTACCACCTTCTGGCATATTCTTTTAATTTAATCTAAATTTTCAAATCTGAAGCATGGTGGAAGCCTCAGCTCCTCTAAATGGAAATAGTTAATTACATGTGGCCTAGACTCCCACACACACACACATAGATGCACAATTAAAAATAAATATTTGTTATAGAGTGAATAAATAAAAATTTGAAAATATAATAAAGAAGAAAAAAGATATTTAATTAAACAAAATCTCATTATCAGCACAAAATCTTGTGAAACTACATGGCCTTCAAGGTTTACCCAAATCAGTGAAAATGTTCTTTGATTCTTTTAGGGGCTATGTGAGTGTGAGTATGTGTGTGTGTGTGTGTGTGTGTGTGTGTGTGTGTATGTGTGTGTGTGTATGTGTGTGTGTGTGTGTCCCATGCATGTGTGCAATGGTCATCAGATATGCTGATCTATCATTCTCTGCCTTATTCCCTTGAGACATGTTCTCTCAGATAACCTAGAGCTAGATTGTCAATCAGCAAGCCCCTTGTCTCTCTCCTCCAAAGACTGTGGTTAAAGGTACTTTTCAGACAAGTTCTGGGGGTTCACATCCAGTTCCTCATGCTTGAGCCATATTATCCACTGAACCATGTCCTGAGTCCATCTCTACTTTTGGACAGGGTTTCTCACTGATCCTGGAGCTTGCAGATTCTTCTAGACTGGCGAACTAGGAAGCTCTGGATCTTCTTGTATCTACCTCTGCAGTGTAAAGTTTGCCTGTTTGGTTTTTATGGAGGTGCAGAGACTCGATCTCAGGTCCTCAGGCTTGCATGGCAAGGATTTTACTGATTGAGTTCTCTCCCCAGCCCTCTCCTTTGATTCGTCTTCTTAAAATCTTGATTTATTATTTTTTGTGTGTGAGCATTTGCCTGTACTTCTGTGTGTGCATGCAGTGCCCGCCAAGAGCAGAGCTCTTGTTATTGTGGTGGTGGTTGGCTCTGCTGGAATTGGTGTTCGGGATGATTGAGAGCTGTATGTGGCTGCTGGGAACAGAAGGAGGTCCTCTGAAAGAGCAGCCAGTGCTCTTAACCACTCAGCTGTATCTCTAGGTCCTTACTTTAATCCTCAATAAAAGCAAAATTTTATAATTAAAAAAAAACATTTTACAAAAACTTATAAAAGAACTATGTCAGCCTAGTATCAGTTCTTCCCCGCCGTATTTGACTATTATCTAAATAATTTTATAATTTTAATGTAGTAAGTACCCTTACTTTGTTTTTTAGAGAAAGGAATGCTCAAAGTAGCTTACGTCTTTTTTTTTTTTTTTTTTTTTGCTAATTAGAATGTCTGCATGCTTTCTGCTCCCTTTCATTGCTAATAGCACATGATAATATAAGCTAAGGAGACTTATCACAAGTTGTGCTTTCTGGAAACTGTACATAACACAGAGTTTGGAGTATGGGAGATTTCTTAGAGACCAACATCTATGAAAGGATTCAGGAAGAGGCAGAACTGGAGTCTGGGGGTGTCGCTCAGTGGTCAAGCACTTGCCTAACATGAGTAAGTCACTGGGTTGATAACTCACTGCCTAGACACCCACACCATGAAAAGAAGGCCGAGGAGGCTAGAGGTTGGAGGAGGAAAGGGGAGGGAGGAGGAAGGCAGAGGAGGAGAGGGAAGGAGGAGGGGTGAAGAAGGAAGAGGAAGTAAAGGAAGAGAAGCCAGGGGATGCAGAAAAGATGAAGTACAATGAAGATCCCGAGTCCCTGACTGGAAGGAAGGGATCAATCTAATACCGTCTTCTAAAACTGTCTCAAATTGGACAGAAAAGCTGGATCCGTATCCTGAGAGTAGATCCTGGCCACAGGAAAAAGCATGACCTCTGCCCCTCGGAAGAAGAGCTGTGAGCCAGAATCTGGCTGTTAACGTTCCTTACAGTTGGGCAAAGTCTCCCTTGAATGTGGGTATACATCAGGCCCCCCTTTGGGTATACCACGCCTTTAGTTTTTTTTTAGGTGCCCAAAAGCACCTAATGTGAAGTACATCTCATTACGGTGAGCATATGTTATGAATTGAGAATGCTGTAAGCTGGGCTGTGCCCCACAGCCACTGGGATCAATGACGTTGTGGGTAGTTTCAGCCATCTGGTTTTGGTCAAGACTGTTAAATGGAGGCGGAGGGGCAGGCGCATGGTGGGGAGATTCACTGAGGAGTGAGAGAAGGGATTTGGAGGTTGATAAATTGATACATGTATGAAATTGTCAAGGAATGAGTATTAATTTTAAAAAGAGACTGTTAGGAAGACCCACAGCTCCCCACACTCTCAGAAATGAAACCTTTGCCTGCTCTTATTTGCTTTGCATCATTTGGCTTTGCCTTGGTTTTAGGAATTGGGACTGGGGAGATTTTTGTTGGGTGGGTGAGACAGTGTCTCCTCACCTAGCCTAGGTTGATCTTCAGGTTCTAATCCTCCTGTCTCCACCTCCCGTGTGCACCAGCCCATACAGGTGGCTTTGGTTCTCTACCTAGCATCCTGTGATTGGAGACCTGAGTTTGGACTGTTGGACTTGCTCCAATGTGAGACTTAGGGCACTGCCTGCAGGAACCTGATCCAAACAGGAAATTGAGCTCCTCTACAGCGAAGAGCTCCTATCTTGCCTTCCTGGTCACCACTGTCAGAAGCAATAGCTTAGGCCTGCGGGACCAACGTGGCCGAGTACGTTGAGAACTCAGCCAAGGCAAAGTGGGTCCACTCTTAGAAGTGGCTCCAGAGATCATGGAAACCATCTTCTTGTAACTCATTGCTGCCAATAGTTACAGTTTTCCTTATGATGATTCCCACCCTTTCTAATTACGAGCCTAGTGAGGCTGAGGCAACTCCGGTGTTCTTCAGGGGGTCATAGCCAACCACCCGTCTCGATCAGACTGGATTGACAAGGAACAAAAATAGTTGATCAGAGGCTTGCCGTTTTAAAAGGCGTGCCTGTGATCATTGTGATGGGGAGCGTACGTCAGCAGGAAGACATGATGCTGGACCAGTAGCTGAGACTTTATTATCACCTTCATCCACAAACTGGGAGTGGAAATGGGCTTTGAAACCTCGGTGCTCAGACCCAGTAAGACCCCCTCTTCCAACAAGACCACACCCCATAATCCTTCCCAAACAGTTCTACCAACTGGGAACCAAACATTCAAAGATATGTACTGATGGGAGTCATTCTCATACAAACCATCATACCCTACTCCCTGGTGCCAATAGGCCATAAAATAATGCAAGCTGCACTTATCTAACTTCAAAAGTTACTATAACCTTTTACAGTCTCAACACCGTTTCAAAGTTCTAAGTCTATTCTGAGATGCAACACACTCTCTTAGTTGTAAGTCCTGCAAAAGCAAAAATCAAATCACATGCTTCCCATATACAATGGTACAGAATATACAGAATATTATCATTCCAAAAGGAAGCATATGAGGAAGTACTGGACCAAAGCAAAACTCAGATCTAGCAGGACAAACTCCAAACCCTGTAGATCTATATCCAATGTCAACGGGTTGAGATGGTTCCTTGCTTCTAGTTTAGCTAACCACAGTAAACTTCTCCCTCACGGGCTGGTTTCACACCCTGCCTGTAGCTCTCCTTGGCAGATATCCCAACATCTTGAGAACTCCAACACAGTTCAGGCTTCACCTTCACAGCTTCATGCAATGACTTCTCAGAATCTCTATGAAGGGACTCCCAAGTCACATACATGACCTCAGTGACTTTTCTTAACCACAGATGAAGAATTCCTACTCCTGTATCTTTCATGATCCTAAATTCAGAAGCAGTATGGCTCTGGACTAGTAGCTGAGAGCTTACTTCCTTCCCTGCAAGAAGGAGCGCGCACACACACACACACACACACACACACACACACACACACAGAGAGAGAGAGAGAGAGAGAGAGAGAGAGAGAGAGAGAGAGAGTCAAGTTATTTAAGCATCAATTCGACCTTGCTTGATGGACACTACATTCCCATGAGTCAGTAAGCTACCTTTTGTTAAAAATGGCTTGAAATGGGGTTTTCTCTTTTTTTCTTTTCTTTTTTTTAAAAAAAGATTTATTTATTATTATAAATAAGTACACTGTAGCTGTCGTCAGATGCACCAGAAGAGGGCATCAGATCTCATTATGGGTGGTTGTGAGCTACAATGTGGTTGCTGGGATTTGAACTCAGAACTCAGGACCTTTGGAAGAGAAGTTGGTGCTCTTAACCACTGAGCTATCTCACTTCTATGTATATGAGTATACTGTCACTGTCTTCACACACACCAGAAGAGGGCCTCTGATCCTATTACAGATGATGTGAGCCACCATATGGTTGCTGGGAACTGAACTCAGGACCTCTGGAAGAGCAGTGAGTGCTTTTAACTGCTGAGCTATCTCTCCATACATTTGTATGTGGTGTGTGTGTGTGTGTGTGTGTGTGTGTGTGTGTGTGTGTGTATGTGTGTGTAGGTGCACATGCCACAGTGCACATGTGAAGGTCAGAGAACATTTACAGCTACAAGAGTTGGTTCTCTCCTTTGACCACTGTGGTGGTTTGATAGGTATGGTCCCCACAGACTCATGTGTTTGAATGCTTGGCTATAGGGAGTGGCACTATTAGGAGGTGTGGCCTTGTTCAAGTAAGTATGTCCTTGTGTGGGTGAGTGTATTACTGTGGAGGTGGGCTTTGAGGTCATATACGCTCAAGCTATGCTGAGTGTGACACGAGGTCCTCTTCTGCTGCCTGTAGATCAAGATGTAGAACTCTTGGCTCCTTCTCCAGCAACATGTCTGCCCTGCACACTGCTAACACGTGTCATGACATGACAATAATGACTAAACCTCTGATCTGTAAACCAGCCCCAAATTAAATGCTTTCCTTTATAAGTGTTGTCATGGTGTCTTTTCACAGCAATAGAACCCTAACTAAAACAACCACATAGATGAAACAGAGACTGTTTGGCTTGGCAGTAGGCACCTTTACACACTGAGCCATCCCACCAGCCCCTGAAATGGGTATATATATATATAAATATATATATATATACACACACACACACACACACACACACACACACACACACACACACGGTGGTAATCCCAATTTGCCTTCCAGTCCACTAGACTAGTCTTCATTGGATGGGAAGCTCACCGTTTCCCCTTCCCCTAAGTCAGAACCTCTCTGCTGGGTTTCCCTCTGTTCTACCCTGTGGAGCCATAGGACTATAGGCCTTGGTCCAAATATTCTAATATTCTTTCCCCATCAGTGGTCCTCAGCCCTGCCAGCCCAGAAGACTCAAGTTTACCACACAAGATTCCAGGCCTACAGAATCAGGATTTCTGAACTTCTAGCCAAGGAATGTATATTTTTAAAAAGTTACATAGATTTACTTAATCCCCAGCCAGATTTAAGAGTCGCTGATCCACAAAATGCCAAGTAATTGTTTTATTAGATTTAATAAATTAGCCAGCTGGAACAGACCTGCGCATGCCTCCCACGCGTTGGCACTGCGTTTCTCTACAGATCTGTTCCTTAACTTCAAAATGTTAAGTGTGACCCTACTGAGAGCAGAACTTTATCTAGAGGAAGAATTTTGAATTTGAACGAAACGTGGATTTATCTGAAAGCAATGGCACTTAAAGGCCCCTTGCTTGAACTTGTACTCGTCTCTGTAGCTATGTTTCCTTTAGTTATAGCAGCAAGATTCTTTTACTGCAAATTCTGGAAGGCGCTCTCTCTTTCCCTGTCAATTACTCTCTAGCTATATCACCCCTGTGTTGAGTGGCACGGGAACCATGACATCAACACTATTTTTGGACCATGACTAAGAACAGTGATGAAGATACCTACCTACAGCTCTGCATTGGTGGGATGATTATATGGTTCAGAGGCAATTTGTAGCTGTGTTACTGCTAGCTGCCCTGATATAAAATAGCTTCCAGTTACAGTCCAGCCACCATCTGTGCTTGAGCACCCAACCTGGAGACATACAAGTGCCAGATTCAACTTTACTTCATTATTCTGCCACAGCATCTGGGACAACCAAGAAAAGTTGGCCAGTGAGCGCCATGAATTCCGATAGAGTGTTTAAGATCACACTGGAGAGTTGGTTCTGTGGTTAAGAATGCTTGCTGCCCTGTTTTGAGGATTGGAGTTTGGATGCCAGTGTAGACAAGCGATGTGACTCCAGCTCCAGGGAATGCAGTGTTCTCTTCTGGCCTCTGTGGGCACCTGCTCTCATACTCACAAGGACAAACACATACAATAGTGGCTAGAGAGATGGCTCAATAGTGAGGAGAGCCTACTGCTCTTCTAGAGGACCCAGCTTTCTTAGGTTCCTCCATACACATGGTACATATAAACTCATGCAGGCACACACATACACACATAAATAATAAATGAGTCTTTTTTTTTCTCTTTTTTTTAAAGAGGAGAGCTGGCTGTGGTGGTGCATGTTTTTAATCCTAGTACTCGGAAGGCAGGGACAGGTGGATATTCAAGGCCACCTTGTCATACATAATGAGTTCTAGGATAGCCAAGTCTATATAGTGAGGCTTTGTCTATTAATAAGCAAAACCAAAACAAGACCTGAAAAGCAATGACACTGATAAACCCACTAACATGGAAGGGGGAAAGCTCACAGACCTCACATCTACACAAAGAACCAGGGATACTGAGAATGGGAGAAAGGGTCTTCCCCAGGGAATAACCTCCCAGTCGGTTATCCAACACTAAGTGGTCAGCCCTGAAAACATACGCATGCAGGCGATGTTATACAGAGCGAGCTGCTTATATGTATGTACTTAGGAATCTATGTGTGTGTGTTAAGTGGGTGTTATGTGGGTGTGTATTGTGTATGTAAAACTAAGAAAAGGAAGTCATGAATTTGAAAGCATAGGGGTACATGGGAGGGGTTGAAGGGAAGAAATGATGTAATTATATTATAATTTCCAAAACTCAAAAAATAGTATTTAAAAAAAAAAAAGAGCAAAACCAACAAAATAAAACAAGACGACTCCCTGAAAATCAGCCAAACCCTGAATGGCCTTGAAGTCTCCTAGCTCATCTGTGAAAGACTATCGAGAGCTTCTGTAACCATGGTAATGTGACCAGATCAACAGTGAGCAGTGGGTCTGGAAGACAGTCTTTTGCAGTCAGTCTCTAAAATGCATCTTAGATGCACCAAACCAGAGAGAGCAGTGCTCACTCCTTCCGGTCTTGATGTATAAAGTATAACAGAAAAGTCATTGTCTTATGGCTGGGTCATCCAATAGTTGGCAGACCCGTAGATGTACTGTGGAGGATAAGATAACTGAACAATAAACGGGTTTGTTTGTTTGTTTTTCTAGAATTTTGAGGACCTTTTTAAAATTTGTCAATTTCCAACATTTTCTTGTGGTAGTGCTTTATTTTTTATGATTGTAAGTGAACATTTAATATTTCTTCTTACTGACTCATTTAAATCATTTTTCTGAAAAAGGGCCTCTGGAATTGTACAAGCTTCAGGCCCATGAGCTCTGGGTTGGCTGAAGTCAGTACCTCACCCCCGCACTATGATAATAGATATGAAAGACCCTAATGCATTTGCCCTTTACAGCTGCCTCAGTCTCCTGAAAACCAAATCTGCTTATTATTAAGTCTGCAAATGCACCGTTGATGGATTGTAATGACGCTAAAGGAATCTGTGTGGCCAGAAAGATAAATAATACATTGTTTAAAGGGTTTTGAACTCTTACAATGTTTTGGAAGATGCCATTTGTTAGAAATGAAAGAAATTAGGAGGAAGGCTATATCATGGTCAAAGAGAAAAGTGCATAAACAACTAATTGTGATTAAGCATGCTGGATGAAAGGTAATTTATTTCTAACTTCTGTCCTAGGGAAATATCATAAAGTCTTCCTCGTCTCTAAAGGCAACTGAGCAGACCCCACATCACAGAGCCTGTCGGTCGTGTTCTCCCTCAGAACCTTCGTCTCCTTTCTTACAAGGTCATGGTGACCTTTGAGATCGTTCATAATTTTCCAGACAAGATGCAAAGAGTTTAGAAAAAGAATTGCCTAGTCTTTCTTGCTGCTAACCAAACCAGGTCTTTGTGCCTGCTGAATCTCACTCCCAGCATAGAACAGATGCAAAAGGGACGACCCGTTCTCCCTCAGACCTGCCTCACTTTGAATCATCTTGGAACTTACCTCCAGCCTCTAAACTCTCTACTCTTGGTTTCTTTAGTCATAAGGTTTACTAAAAATAACTGTCACTGTCTGTAAATGTTTGGTATATACTGGTTTATATGACATTGAACTAATTTTTTACATCTGGGCCACACCGCTTCTCGGAGCCTTTAATAATCAGTCTTTCAGCGCAGGCTATGGACTGGGGCTCGGAATGTTTCCCAGCTTGTCAAAGCAAAACCCCCTTGTTTTGAGGAATTATTTTTTTTTGAGGGACCGTAACTTTAGGAAATGCTGTTTTGGACCACAGTAACATTAAATAAGTGGATATAAATGCTTTCTGTAATGTAAAAAAGCAAGCAAGTGACATGACATTATGATAATAACTGTTGTTGTTATTAGCAAGAGCATGATCGTAAAGCAACCGTTGTCTCATCTTTTCTGCTGGTCCACTGAAGCTATCAGTGTAAATTTCCACTACAACAAAATTGAGGGGGGAAAAAAACACTCTGTAGACTTCTGCTGTAAGCTCTTGTCTCCTGCCTTGGGAGATTCCATTAAATTTTTTTTGGAGACTCCACTGCATTTAATAAAAGGTGTATACTGTCAAAGCAATCACCATCAAAAGCCCAAATATCTAAATATGTTTTTCACAGAAACAGAAAATCACACCATGAAATTCCAAGAGTCAACAGATAGCCTAAACAATATTAGGAAAGTACAGATGTGGAGGACTACTATTCAGGAATTAGTTCTGAATCCAAAAACATATCCCGGAACTACAGGAATCAAAAGGGTGTGGTATCAAGGTAAAGGCATAGCTTGGTGGGAGAATGTCTCTCATGCTAAAGCTCTCAGTTCAATCTCCAAAAGGTTGTACTGTCATAAAGACAGACTAATAAACTAAGACAGTGCTGTGCAGTATCCAAAAGTAAAGTCCCATATATATATGTAAACAAGTCACCTTGACAAGGACACCAAGACCCTTAAAGGGCAAATACAATTTTTTCAACAAGTAGTTTTTTGGGGAGAAGTAGACATCCATGTGTGGCAGAGTGAAACTGAGGAGCCAGAGAGATGGCTCTGAGGTTTAAGAGCATGGCTTGCTCTTGCAGAAGGACTTGAGTTCAGGTCCCAGTACCTACAGGGTGGTTTGCAGTTCCAGGGGATCTAATGCTCTCTGTGACCTCTGGGGGTACTAGACATGCACATGGTACAGAGACCTCCATGCATGCAAAATAGTCAGACAGAGAAAACAAAATAAACACACCAAAAATGTTTTAAAGAATGGAGGCTGGCCAGGCAGTGGTGGTGCACGCCTTTAATCCCAGCACTTGGGAGGGAGAGGCAGGCGGATTTCTGAGTTCGAGGCCAGCCTGTTCTACAGAGTGAGTTCCAGGACAGCCAGGGCTACACAGAGAAACTCTGTCTCAAAAAAACAAAACAAAACAAAACAAAACAAAACAAAACAAAACAAAACAAAACAAAAAAAGAGTGGAGGATGTCCTCATACATGACATTGATCTTGGCAAGGATTCTGAGATATGGCAATAAAAACGGTGACAAAGTTAATTTAGATTTTATGTGACTCATAGGTAATCAAAGGAATACAAGCTGTCCATAGCTTAAAATAGTCTGAATTTGAGATTCCCTTTCCTTTCGTGTTTTGGAGTTGGCGATCATACACACGCATGAAGGACTTGCACAGCTGTAATAACCTGTGGAGGCTTTTGCTACTTAGATCTTTGGAAAATAGCTCAACTATCCATGGAAACCTGAAGAACCTCTCTGTTTAGTGAAAAGCATGGTTCAGCCTCATCGTGCACAGCCTGGCGACCCCCTTAACTTCTACTTACCCCAGAGACTCAGACTGTCCCTCGTGTCAAGTTGGGAACTTCACTGTCCTTAATAGTTATTAGAATTCAGGCAACCATCATATCTTATTTATTTATATTCAATTTTTTTCAATTTTATTTTATATGTATACACTGTTTGTCTACATGTACGTATGTGCATCACGTGCACTCTTGGTCACTATGGAGATCAGAAAACGTCGTTGGATCTCCCGGAACTAGAGTTACAGATGATTGTGCACCATCATGTGGAGGCTAGGAGCCAAACCCAGATCCTCTGCAAGAACAACAAATGCTTTAAGCACTGAAGCATCTCTTCAGGACCTATTTATTTCCAGGACTTTGCTTGTTTGTTTTTGTTTGCTTGTTTGGTTTCGCTGTGTAGCCCTGGCTGTTCTGGAACTCACTTTATAGATGAGGCTGGACTCAAACTCAGAGATCCACCTACCTCTGCTTCCTGAGTGCTCGAATTAATGGTGTGCATCACCAGGAGCAACTACATTTATCTATTTTTGAAGCAAAGTTTTGATATGTAGCCCAGGCTGGCTTTGAATTGTAATCTGCCCTGTCTCAACTTCCTAAGAGCTGAGATTGCAGGCAGGCTACCATGTCTGGTTCTTAGATAGCCTATGCCACCGTGCTGGGTTCTTAGATAGCCTATGCCACCATGCTGGGATCTTAGATAGATAGCCTATGCCACCATGCTGGGATCTTAGATAGCCTATGCTACCATGTCCAGTTCTTAGATAGCCTATGCCACCATGCTGGGATCTTAGATAGCCTGTGCCACCATACCTAGATGGTCCTTAGATTTGGGGACCCATCACCACATTAGAAACATCAGAACAAATAAAAGCAAGAAAACCAACACCACCGTATCCAAGAGGCTGCCTTTCTTTTAACTGAAAGTTTGTATCTCCCTTAAGTTGTTCAAAGGAAAGCTCCATTGTAGTCAAAAATCACAAAGTAACTTTGTAATTTTAGCATTTCTGCCTAGTTATTTTCTAGGGAGGCTTCTGAAAACAGTGGAGATTTGAAGAAAGGATCCCAGGATGCAGAAAGAACTTCCCAAGGAAGGTACGATCCTCATCCAGCTGAACTTGCCTTTGTCATACAAAGTATACTAGTTCTTGCTAGAGGAACAGGTGGGAATTGGGCCAGGAGCTCATTAGTGTTTAAACCCTGAAGTCTTGAATGACTCCTGGACAGTTTGGAAGGACAATTGTCATTCATTAATTTTTCCAGAGGAGGAAATGGACATCTCCTGCATGTTTGCATTTCTACATTTTTGGGAAGATCTGGGTAGTATAAAGCTTCGAAGACCACACAGAGAGAAGAAACAGACATTTAAAGCCATTGCCCACTGAGCTCCTGTTTTCCCCTTCTTCTCGTACAGCATTGATATTCTCCTCTATTCCCTCTTCATTTTCCTTGAGGCCCTCGTTCCTGGATCGAGGGCAGTGACGTCATCATCTGAGCTGAACATTCAGGGCGGAGCTCTGACTCAGGCTTAGCAGCACCTGGGAGAGAAAGGACAAGAAGGAAGGGTTCCTCTAACTTTCTGAAAGCCGAGATCTTCCTCCATGTTTTCATAGGGACAGATGTGCTCCCCATGAGTCAACTGTTTCCTGACTTCTTAAAGGAGGCAGAGAAGGTAAATAAGCAAAGCCAGAAAAGCTAGCAGACCAGATGTGGTGGCATATTTCAAGTACTCGGGAGGCAGGAGAAAGTGAATCCCTGTCAGTTTGAGGCCAGCCTGAACTTCATAGTGATACCCTGGTCTTAAAACCAAAACAAACTGAAACACGAGAAAGCTACTTCAGCACCATTCTCTCCTATTCTAAAATTTTTAGTGAAGGTTTCATGAATGAAAGAATTACTAGTGCTATTTTTGTAAGAATGATGCCAATTTTGAGTTTTGTTCTAGGATGGATAAACTGATACAAACCTTTTCAAAAATTATTTTTTTAAAAAAAAAACAGAATAATGAACACCTACCTGCTTTCCTGTCACCCCAACTGGATCATTTTTCTGCACTATGACAGCTGGATTTCTTTTATTCCCTCTCTATTCTTCAAATATATTTCTCTCAATTTTTGCTATTGTATTTGGAAGCAAACTCAAGATTTGCCACATTTCCTAAAATACTTCAGCATTTATAGAAGATGAGGATCCCCCCCCCTTTAGTCATACTGTTATTGCTAGAACAACAAAGCTGGGACCATTAAAAACAACTACCATTCTTTGACATTGTACATTGAGATTTGAGGTTCTAACTCATCTGTCAAGGTTCATGGGCTCATGGAGGAAGCTGGGATTTATTTCTCTGATATGTTCTCCCCATCACTGCTTCTCTAATATCCTTCCTGCATGAGGCTAGCTTCACCTAGTCTCCCCAGAGCATGGGACATGGGAGCTTTGCAGGGACTGCTCATTTCCAAAGTGGCTTTCAATATCTTCCTTCCTTAAAGTCATCAGATTAGAGTAACATAGGGGAATGTGATGTTGATTATGTGTGCACATGTGTATAGACTGAGCAAACCAATTGGGTTTGGTTTATCGTGCTTGTGCATTGCATATTATCTAATAATCTTATTCCCAGGGGTTCCTCCCATGGTCTCAACATGAATGGACCACACATCAAACAAATGGTAAGAAGTAAAATACAGGTGATTGGTGTGATATTTTATCTTCAGTCTTTTTTTTTTTAATTTAAATCAATTTCCCATTTCTCTTCATGTAGCAAAAGTATAAACTTAATCCTGCTGACAGCTCAGCTCAGTCATTTCTCTTTCAGCTTAGGAGTGACCTTCTTGAGGCAACTGCATGGTCAGCTCAGGACATGTCTCTCTCCTTCTTTTCTCTCCGGATGGCATCTGAGATTCAGGGATGCACTGATGGAGATAAGGCTCCTTCTGGCCTCTGCTCAGCTGATCCTCATCCCACTTGTCTCCATGTGGTCCTGATGTGGGCTCTCCATGGCTTCTGGCTCTTGAGTCCATCTGTTTCCTCTCTCACTTATAGTCTTCTAGATGTCCTCTGACACTGCTTTCCATTCAGTGCTAGCATGCTTTATAAAACCAGGAGCCTGGACCTTTAGTTGTGGAATGCACTGCGTCTCACTCCTTTTACCCAGACCTTCCTGGCCTCTGTGGGCACTCCCTGTTCTTCGAATTTCTGAAATGCAGCATCTCTGAAGAGGATGAAGTCTTCCCAGGGTACACGCGGTGAGCTCGCAGCCTCCCGCTGGACCTGGAGTTTCTATCAGTATGTTATAACTAGACCTATGTCTGCCCTGGTTTTCACACTAAGTTCAACCAGGAAAGCTCATGCACATGGGTCTGGGCCTTGTTTTATGCTCTGTTCCTTTAAAACATTGGTTCTCAACCTTCCTAATGCTGCAACCCTTCCTTCTATATAGTTTCTCATGTTGTGGTGATCCCCCAGGTATAAAATTACTTTCATTGCTATTTTGTATCTGTAATTTTGCTAGTTATGAAGCACAATGTAGAATTTTTTTTTTGAGATAGAGAGTTGCTAAAGGGGGTCATGACCCATGCATGGGTCAAGAGCCACTGCTTTGGTAGCTGTAAGAGGCGAGAGATGGATGCTTCCCTCAAACTTCCAGGAGGAACGAGGCCACAGAGTTCAGCTTCAGTCACCCCGTGGTCCTGGGTGTGCGACTGAGTCCTTTGTGTTCTGTGAGATTTCCCTGCACAGAAAATGGGACTGTCTAGGGATTAGCAAACACTGTTCTGAAAAGTGCTAATTTAGAATGCAGAAATCCCTTTTCTTATCTAGAGCACAGTTTTTGCTTGTTTTGTTTTGTTGAGGCAGGGTCTCTCTATGGAGCCCGAGCTGTCCTGGAACCTTCTATGTGGAGCAGACTGGCCTTGAATTCAGAGATCCTCCTGGGTGCTGGAATAAAAGAGTGAGCCACCATACCTGCTTTAGAGCAGTCTTAGAGTTCGTGGTGCTTCTTACCCAGTTTTTTCATCTGTTTCCATATGGTACCATTTAACTTACGCATGACACTTGATGACTCTCAGTGACTGCCACCTGACACAGACACCTGCCACAGAACCGAACAATCTGTTGGTGGCATAAGCCCCAAGCTCTAGGCACCTCGTAGCTTTGCATAAGAAGTGACATGATACAGGATTACCAGTCACTAGAGCTCTTCTTTTAAGGTGTGTCTTTAATAATTACCCCGACTGATAACTGAAAGTGTGAAAATATAACTTCTTATCATCTCTGGTGAGTGCCATAAACATTTTTTTTTAAGTTTTCTTTACCAAATATTACTTAAAGCCCCAGCTTCATACACTGGAGGCCACATCCCTACATGGGGTTATAAAATTGAGCATGGGGGTTGGAGAAAAAGCCAATGCTGAAAGGACGCAGGACAGGCAGAAAGAAAATATCCAAGTCAAATCTGATGAAGCAGAAGTGTCTCAAGTCATTGGCTCAGAACATGAGCACTTTGAATTCCACATGCTGCCACACGATGCAACACAATAAACAGTGCCCAAAACACCTCAACAGATGCGTGGGTATCCAATATTGTGAATTTTGTCTCTACTATGTATTCCAGGTTTTCTGCTCAAGAGACACATGATGATTTAACTATGGAAAAGAAAGGCTTAATATTTCCCTCCCACCATTCCTTAACATGCAAGCATTCAATTAATATATTTTTTTAGATTGCTTTCTGTTGAAATTTTTATTTTGAAACTTGCTGTTTATGTTTCTGATGAGTTTCTTGGGTTTGATGGGTTTAGTGGTATACTCCATTAATCCCAGCACTGGAGAGGCAGAGGTAGGTGGATCTCTGAGCTTGAGACTAATCTGGTCTACAGAATTAGTTCCAGGACAGCAACGAATACATACTAAATCCCTGTCTTGCAACACCTCTTCCCATAAAATTCCATTAAATGGGGCTAGAGAGATGGCTTAATGCTTCAGAGCACTAGCTGCTCTTACACAGTGCCCTGTACCCTATGACAACCATCTGCAACTC
>JADRCD010230035.1:0-17539 GCA_019843815.1 Montemys delectorum | reverse complement strand
GGGCCCTACCCCCTTGATCACTAATTGAGAAAATGCCCCACAGCTGGGTCTCATGGAGGCACTTCCCCAACTGAAGCTCCCTTCTCTGTGATAACTCCAGCCTGTGTCAAGTTGACACACAAAACCAGCCAGTACAGTAGTTTAACCACTTCTTTATTGTTGGACATTTGGATTGTTCCAGGTTTTCATTTTCCTAAATGATGAACATAAATCTTTGTTACTGAATCTGACATTCAGGATCACCTTGTTACAGAAAATAAATCTAGATGTGGAATCTGTGCATTTTCCAGGATAGTTGAAACTTTAAGGCTTTTGATCCCTATCGCCAGACTGCGCTTCAGAAAAGTTTACACTCTTGTTTTATTTATACCAATATCAGCTTCCTACCCTTGTCAACACTGGGTATTATAATTTTGTTTCATCTTTGCTGCTTTGATTTGTGGGAAATGGTGTGCATATTTTAATTTACATTTCTTTTAATTTACATTTCACAGTATTTAATGAGGGCAAGCATTTTCTACCTTAGTTATTGGTCCTTGTTATTTCCTTTGTGAATCAAATAGGAAGAAATTTAAACTGATTCTAGGGATGAATGTTTTTCCTGTCAGTCAATCTGAAAACTACCTCTTATTACTCCTAGTTTCTCTTTTCTTCCTTTCTTTCTTCCTCTTCCTTCTCCCCTTCCCCTCTCCCTCCCTCCTACCCTCCCTCCCTTCCTTCCTTCCTTCCTTCCTTCCTTCCTTCCTTCCTTCCTTCTCTTTCGGAGATAGACTTTCACTCTGAGGCCCAGGTTCACTTTGAACTCAGGATCCTCCTACATTAACCCTCCTAAGTACTAAGACTAATATGTATGTCATCACACAGGTTTCTGGTTGCACTTTAACCTGCCCCTCCTTTTTGCTAGATTTTTTTTATTGTTACAGAGAATTAAATTTATCTTAGAAGAAGACACCCTCCTTAGGTAGGTAGGTAGGTAGGTAGGTAGGTAGGTAGGTAGGTAGATAGATAGAGTTGGGGTGTGTGTGTGGGGGGGGAAGGGGACAGGGTCTCTGTGTAACTCTGACTGTGAACTCATATAGACCAGACTGGCTTTAAACTCAGAGATCACCTGCCTGTGCCTCTGAAGTCCTGGGATTCAAGGTATGCACTACCACATGTGGCCTCTTCCTCCTCTTCCTCCTCCTCTTCTAATTAAATTTTATTTTATGTGCATGGATGTTTGCCTGCATGTCTGTCTGTGCATCGCATGTGTGCCTAGTGTCCATAGAGGGTGTCAGATCTCCTAGAACTGAAGTCACAGGCAATTGTGAGTCTGCATAGGTGTTAGGAGTTGAACCTGGATCTTTTGGAAGAACAGCCAAGTCTTTTGATCATTGAACCATATCTCCAACCCCATCTCTTTATATTTTTGAAGATATTTATTTTATTATTTTTATTTATTTGTTTTAGAGTCTTGCTAACTTGCTACTTGCTATACAGCTCAGGCTGGCCTCAAACTTGTGACCATTTTAGCTTCTTGAGTTTTCAGATTATAGGCATGCTCTACCCTGCCAGACTTTGCTTTATTTGATCTTCACTGCCCTTTTAAATAAGTCAGAATAGCTAGAGAAATGGCTCAGCAATCAAAAGAGCTTGCTGTTCATTCAGAAGACTGAAGTTCGATTCCCAACATGCAAGCTGGGCAGCTTATAACTGCCTGTCACTTCAGCTCCAGGGTATCCAGTGCCCTCTTCTGGCTTCTATACACCTGTGCATCTGGCATACAGTCATATGCATAAATTTAAAAATTTCTAAAAATTTTTTTGAAGTCATAAAACTTGTTTGTTACAAAAACATTTTTCCTAACAAAGCTGAATATGCTTCTCTTACCTCAAATAACACTGAAATATACACTGTAGAACGTTACAGTCCTTTCTGTTTTCAATATTTTCTCTAGGGATAACCATTCTTTTCCTATTTTATTTTATTTTATTTTATTTTGTCTTATTTTTGAGACAGGGTTTCTCTGTGTAGCACTAGCTGTCCTGGAACTTACTCTTTAGATGAGGCTGGCTTTGAACTCAGTGATCTGTCTGCCTCTGCCTCTGCCTCCTGAGTGCTGGGATTAAAGGCTTGTGCTACAACAGCCTAGTGAGAGCCATTTTTAACAAGTCTATTTATTGTATGTCTTTTCAGATACTTTCTATCAGTAAAAATGTAAAAATAGTGCCTTGGGTGTCCTGTATTTGGTGTTCATACTTGACTCCTCTTTCTTTGCTCTTTTTTTTTTTTTTTTTTGGTTTTTCGAGACAGGGTTTTTCTGTGTTGCCCTGGCTGTCCTGGAACTCACTCTGTAGACCAGGCTGGCCTCGAACTCAGAAATCCACCTGCCTCTGCCTTCCAAGTGCTGGGATTAAAGGCGTGCGCCACCACCACCCAGCTGCTCTTTTTGAAATAGTTTGTTAATAACCATCATAAGACCATGTTGCCTGTAAATATTTATGTATATGACTTTTTAAAAAAATGAGGACATTTTTTATGCACTCATCATCTCACCTAAGCAAGTTAATAGTCCTAGTAATGTTGTAATGTGCCTGTTCCATTGATTGATTTTTTTTTTTTCCTTCATGGTTTAGTTTGTTTAAACCAAGCTCCATTTATATATACCTTTTCAACTGTTACACAAGAACATTTCTGATTAAGATAAAATTAAGCAATTCCTTAATGGGCAACAAAGATTTTTGTATATTTTCCCAAACAATGCTGAAAATACATTTTGTACCTATCTCTTTGCTTTAAAATTCATTTCTTTATGATTAATTTCTAGCTGTGGAAGGAAACCGTACATGTGTATAATTTTTATGTGTTTTACTCGACTGCTTTCTAGATGTGCAGAGCTAATTAAACTCTTATCTGTTGTGAATGGACTTTTCCTTACATTCTTGACAGCATTGAGAATTATCAGAAAAAATATTTTATTTTATAACTATGTATATGTATTTTTGTAGTATTAAGAGTGGGACCCAGAGTTTTATATGTTTTAGGATGGTGCTACACCTATGAGCTTCATCCCCAGGCCAAGAAACTGATTACAGTGACCTTGATGTTAGATGTCATTTATCACAGGTTTTTTTTTTTTTTTTTTAATGTCTCAATAGTTTTCACTTTTTTTTAAAGTATAATTTTAAGCATCTTGTCTGTGTTTGGCTATTTGAAATTTTGAGACTTATTCTGTTCCTTAGCACAGCCTTTTTAAATACTCATGTTCCTTTATCTCTTCCTAGTGGGACTTGGTTTTGTTTTTAATATTTGGGCTTCCTTTCATTTCCTACATTGTGTTTTCAATTGTGGAAAACAAATTTGGATGAAACATTTTAGTAGAGTCTCATTAGTGTTTTCTTAATAAGTGGTGATATTGAAATGGGAAATTTTGCTATGCTTTAGTAATTGAAGAAAGATTTTGGGAATTTAGGCCGTGGCTTGGTGTTTAAGAATGCTTCCTGTTCTTACAGAGGAGCAGAGGTGTGTTTCCAGCATCGTTGCTCGCTTACAATTGCCGGTAACTCCAGCTTCAGGACCTCTTATGCCCTCTTTTGGCTTCCTATACTCGTGTGCACCTCCTCCACATAGACATAATTAAATTTATCTTAAACTATTTCTTTAATAACTATTATTTTAAACTTTATGATAAAAATGCTGCAGAAAAGAAATCACACACTGAAATTAATCAGACCCAAAGACTTTACAATTCAGTGAACTTCTATGTAGTTAGGATGGTCATTCAGAACAAAAGCTGGGGAACTTTGCATTGGATTTTATGTAAAATGAAATACTAGTTAGCTTTAAATAAGAATTTGGAGGAATGGGGACTGGTGAGATGGCTCAGCAGTTAACAGCACTGACTGCTCTTCCAGAGGTCCTGAGTTCAATTCCCAGCAACCACATGGAGGCTCACAACGATCTGTAATGGGATCTGATGCCCATAGTGAGCGAGGCCGAGGTGGTGGAGGGAGAATTTGGAGGAAAATGGATGTACTTAAAATGTATAATAATATTAAGTAAAGTCACACAATTTCAGAAAATATTTAAGATAATTATTTGTTTGTTTAATCTGTGCTAGAGATTAAACTCAGGGCCTTGTGCATTCAGGCAAGTGTTTACAGCTAAGCCATGCTCCTAGCAATCTAGTAGCTGAAATTTGATTGGACTTGGTTCCTTGTGTAGTTTTGCTTCATAATCCAGAAGGATGCATTAATATAGAAAACAAAACTTCAGGAGTTGAGAGATGGCTCCATGGTTAAGAGTGCTGGATGTTCTTCCAGAGGACCTAGGTTCAATTCCCAGCACCCACATGGCAGCTCAAAGCTGTAACTTCAATTCCAGGGAATCTAACAGCCTCACACAGAAATACATGCAGGCAAAACACCAATGTGCATAAGATTAAAGTAAATAAAAAAGAGAAAATGAAAACTTCAGGTCTTTTTAAAGCTCAGTAACTTTTTTATATTAAAATGGACGTAGATTAACAGTGTCTACCCCAAAGGGGTTACTGGATGGATTTAAATGAGATAATGGAGTCTTTTCTTAGGTTATATAGGCCTCTGGCCACAGTATTTGTTTCTTGAAAAGATTATGTGAATAAATATTGTTCAGTTATTTGAAGTCTTGAAATTAACATATAAAATTTACATGTCAAGATTAGAGAGTTGGGGTATGTAGTACCTGCCCATGATCCTAGCACTTGAAAAGGAGTCACACATATCAAGAGTTCAAGATCACCCTGGCTATATAAAGAATTTGAGGCCAGCCTGGGCTACATGAAACCCTGTGGCTGAACATAAAAACACAGAGCACACGTAAAATAAAAATAGATTAGACTGTCACCGGAGTATATATACTCATCAATATATTATAGATTCACCTCTATTTATACGTATTCAGCAGCACAGACACCACCATTTACCACTCCTAAGCATAGCAAGGGAGTATAGCCTTTGATTTCAGAATGCTCATAGGAAGATGTGGGTTTTAGTAAACTGCTTTGAATGCAGAACGCATTATTTATATGGTTTTATATGAATACAACCTCTCAAAGTGATTCATTCTGAGTTACTGAATAAATAACTCTTGGTCTCACTAGTACTCAAAGAAACACAATTCAGACTTTGTTTGAAATTTTATGGCTCAGTTTATTATGTACTAATAATCACTAAGTCTTCATGAGAATGTGCTTATTTTATGATTTTTAAGTTCCTAAACCTGGAGCTGGGGTGTAGCCCAGTCAGTACAGTGTTTGCTAGCATGGATTGGATATGCTACTGCAGGCCTTCAATCCTCGCACTCTAGAGGCTGATCAGAAGTTCACCGTCATCCTCAAGAGTTCATCTTTTGTTTGCATTTAGATTTTAGACAAAATAGTGTAGTCAGATATTTTGCATAGTCAGATATTTTCCATTGACTTTCTGAGATGAAAACATTCATAGAAATTCATTCTGGCCCAGGTGATGTGTTAGATGCTAAGATCTGAGTTCGAGGCCAACCTGACCTACAGAGTGAGTTCCAGGACAGCCAGGACTACACAGAGAAACCCTGTCTCAAAAAAACCAAAGTCATTCGGGTGGGGAGTTAGGGAGGGGGTTGGAGAGATGGCTCAGTGGTTAACAGCACTGACAGCTCTTTCAGAGGTCCTGAGTTCAATTCCCAGCAACCACATGGTGGCTCACAACCATCTGTAATTGGATCTGATGCTCTTTTCTGGTGAATCTGAAGACAGTGACAGTGTACTCATACATAAAAATAAATCTTAAAACAAACAAAACAAAAGAATGGGGGGAGGGAAGAAAGAAGAAAAGAAATCAGACACATAGTAGAATGTGATGATTTTGCTAATGATGGAAGTGACCCTTAGATAAAAGTGACTAATTCTACATGAAATCCTGTTCCAAAAAGGCACTTTCTAAACCCTCTATTTTATTGGATTTACTTGTATGTCACTTTTCATTGGATTTATTTGTACACCCATAGGGTTTTGAGAATTTGGTCAGTTTTCCAATAGGAAAGAATCGTGATTCTTTAGAAATAGAAGTCCTAATACCCATTAGGCTGGTCGGGCTTCTCAAGACTATTTCCATGAATTAAGAGAGGGTTGCTTAGGTTTGGGTTCTAATTTTATTTTTAATAACTTTCCTTACTTCACAGTTTACTTTAAATTTTAATAAAATTTTAAATTATGAAAGTAATGTATGCTTATAAAATATTCAAACAGTTCAAAAGTATATCAAATACAAATGAAAGTCTCCATACTCTTCCTGGGTAACCACTGCTCGGCAGTTTAAATAATCACTTGTAAATAAACTCAGATTTTAAGTACCTTGTATTCTGAATATTTACTCTTTCTATTTAAAGGGGGAAATGAATTTTCCTTTTTAGGAAAGTATTCAAGAGTAGTGGAGGCAGACTAGGACTTGTGCAGGAAGGTAGCTGTCGAGGATTTCTGCAAGTACATTGATCAGTTAGATTGTTGTGTCCTATAGGGCTTTTTAAGGATTTATTGGCACTTCATCAAGGTGTTTGAGAGACTATTCAGGGAAACCTGAGAAATTCTGCAGTTCCTTTCTCTTCCTTATAAATTCATGCCTGGTCAGAAATTACAGCTTGAGTGGGATGTCCCTCCACAGAACTCAAATGTACTCTATTTATCATGTTACTTAGTGTGGCAGTAATGTAAAATGGTGAGGATTTTTTCTTTTTTTTGTTTCTTTCTGCACAGGGGCTCACTCAGCATATATTTCACCATATGTCTCTTCATCTTTCCCTCCTTTCAACTTCTACTCACTTCCCCAATTCCCCACATCATTCTCTTAAAGGAAAAAAAATAGTAAGTTTTGTCCACTGAGTCCTCTTTCTTATTTTATTTAATATATCTTGAGTTGAATGTTTCTTACAAAAACACTTTGCATTCTGAATTAGCCCATCAAGCTGTTTTCTCCATAGACTCTTCCACAGGCTGCACGTCTTTTGAAGCCATACCCTCTGAGGTTTGAAAACCCAAGTCTGCTTATGGCTTAGCATTCATGATTTTAGAATATAAGTCCCCATACTCTGCTTGAAAAAGTTATATTCTTGTTATTTTTACACCATTAAGAAAATTGTACTTTTGGTCCACAGAAATAGCCATCACAGGGGTGCCTGTCTCCTTCCACTATCTAGTCAGAGCCACAGTCCCTGCCACAGTTGCCCATTTGTCTAAATCTTTGCATGAAAATGTGTATACCTAAATATCTGCATCCTTACATGGAAATACACAAATCCTAGTTGGGTGTACATTGGAAATGATAGCCATTCATCCAGATGGTGGTTGTTGAGGAACTGTAACCTGCAGTCCTCTTTCTTACTGGTAACGCCATTCTGTTTGGGGAATATAGAACAAGCCCAAACAGTAATACTGACAGAATTCGGAATTATGATACAGTGAAGCCTTCACGTAATTCTTTGTTGAAGAAGTTAGGGCCTAAATGTTAAGGCTTATTGTTATTCTGAGTTGATAATCTCTGCCTTGCTTTAATAATTTTTCCTCATGCCTGGGTAGCCCGCGAGTTGCACAATAATCACTCACACAGCTTTGTAATCAATGCCCAAAGTAATAGGATTCCTCTGGCCACCGGCAATTAATAAATTTGTGTCTTTTTTAAAACACTAGCAAGTCGGGCCTGAAATACGACTGACTGGCTCTCCTCATTTGCATATTTATTGCAGTGGAAAAATTCTTACCAGATGATTGATGCTGAGCCTGCCTCTTGAATTCCAAGCAGCACATTATTATGAAATGAAAAATGCCGGCCATACAGTTGATTAAAGTTGAAGACAGTGGAATCGGTGTTTTTTAAGATTGTGGGAGAATTAAAGGCATATTTTAATAGATGTTGACAAGAAGTGAACTAACAAAAGCAAAGCAAAGGATTTGCTTGAAAAGATTTAATCAAACGTCTTTCTTGGGGGATTAATTGCTGGGGATGACTAGTGCAAGTGGCAGGCTTGTGTGGATTTGAATGAAAAGTATTGTTCTCGGCCAGTCTTTCTTGTGTCATTTTGACCTGTACTTTAGCTCTAGTTTTGGAGTTACTTTTGATCGAGAAAAAAGAGACTCTTACAGTCTGCAAATTCCAGCTCAGTGCATCTCATCTGTGTACTTGGATGTAAATAATTGTGTGTTTGCATACTTATTTACAGTAACTATATAGACATTTAAAAGGGGGAAAGGCTAGCTTCATTTTACTTTACACATTCATACACTTATCATTTCCCCTCCTTCCAGTGTCACAAATTCGCTTGCTACTTTATAATCTAATTAGCACACATTCAAACTGATTCTGTGCCTACAATTTTACTAGTATTGGGCAATCTAGATGGATCAGGAAACATAAACTTCTTAGATGAAGATGATTTTTAGACTGATGACATTTATAGAAACGCTTGCAAATGAGTAGTATGTAAATGAATATTGGGATCAGTGAATACCAGTCCAGTCCCGTCTTAGTGCTGTAGCTTAGCACATGCAGCTCTTAAAAGATTTTGACCTTGTAGGACATGATGGTTCCACAGTAACAGACCTTCTCTTTCTAAAGCTTTTAGGAAAATATCCAAAATATGTAAAATAAACAATAATGCAGCTATCATTTTTATAAGATCAACAGGGAAAGAATTGCCTACATTATATAGGTGAGAAAATTGAGCCTCAAAAGAGATTAAATTGGTCCCTTTGGACTCTGGACTTTCAATAAAGTGCTTTTTCCCTTGTTCTGTACTCAGAGTTATTCCTAACACTGGTAGCTACTTATACTGAGTCTTGCTAGTGTGGGAAAGCATATGTCTTTCTTAATCTCCTCTTAAGAAAAAGGCTTCTGGAAATGGACCATGTAGGGCAAACTAAACACAAATATCCTTGACAGTCTCCATTTGTTTTGTGGCTATATGCCAAGAGGGCTCGAACAGTGAGTCTTCATTGCTTCTCTTTAACTTTTTAACTCTGTAATTGTTAGCAGAAAAATTAGAGGTGAATTAGAAACTGTTGATTTCAGTTTATCTATTATTCATAGTGTTGGACAAATAGAATTTGGTTCTGTATGAATAATAAAGAGGATATTTATTTATTTTGCCTGGGAAGAATTTGAAGAATTCACTTTTGGATTTGAGTCTTCAGATTCTTCACTCTCCGTCTATGGCTTTGGGGAGGCCTTTTACCTTCAAAGGACTGCTCCATTGTGTCTGTAGGTTTTACACAGCATCTCTTTAATTTATAAGTGGGATGTGGGGGGTTGTTGGTGTGGATACCTTGCTCATGTAGACGTCAGAGGACTTCTTGCAGGAGTCAGTTCTCTCCTTCCACCATGTAGGTTCCAGGGGTTAAAAGTGGATCATTAGGCTCATAGTAAGCACCTTTTCTGGGTGAAGCACCTTACCAACCCAGCTTTTACATACTAGGCAGAACTGTGGGCTTCATATTTGTAAAGAAGTGAAAACTGAGTCCTGTTTTCTAAGTCTGTTTATGGGAAGTTACCTGTGTAGTGGCCACTGTGATAACTGATTTGATTAACTCTGTGTGTATATGAGGTTAGGGGGGCTTAAAAGTGTAAATAATTATTAATGTAAAAATGTAAATAATAATAATCATTTCTGGCTAGTCTCTTGACATGTTGAATGGAGCTTATACTAAAGGGCTACTTTCTGAGTGGGTAAAGGGGTGTAAGAAATGAGAATGTATGAGTGTCAACAGAAAAGCACTTTGATTTACTGATACTGGCTCTCTACTTTCTTGTTGGATTGATAACATTGAATGGATCCGCAGTAGATTAAAAAACAAAACAAAAAACACCTGGGACAAAATAAAAAGTCCTTGAGAGTGGCCCTTAAAAGTTGTAGTCTTTCGCTGGACAATGGTGGCGCATCCCTTTAATCCCAGCACTCAGGAGGCACAGGGAGGCAGATCACTGAGTTTGAGGCCAGCCTGGTCTACAGAGAGTTCCAGGACAGTCAGGGCTATACAGAGGTACCATATCTTGAGGGGAAAAAAGAAAAGAAAAGAAAAGAAAAGAAAAGAAAAGAAAAGAAAAGAAGGAAGGAAGAAAAAGTTGTGTTTCATTAGATCCCTTTACATTCTTGGTTATGTCACATGTTGGAGTCGGACTGTAAGTCGCCAGTTGCCAAGCAGCCATGGCACACTGTTTTGTAGCCTCTTTCCTTTAAAAATATTTTTAACCAATTTTTTATGTATATGAGTATTTTGCCTGCATATGTATGTGCACTACATATGTGCCTGGTACCTGCTGAGGTCAGAAGAGGGCATTGAATCTCCTGGAACTGGATATGTTGATAGTTTTATTTGTTTCTGATTGCTTGATTCAGTTAAGGTTATCAGGGGTCATCTGCCATACGGTGCTTCCTTTTAAATTCTAAAAATTCCATTTTTTCTGATCATTTTGAATAAACTCAGTTTTAAATAAGTATTTTGCCCCCTATAAAGATAGAGTAGAATTATTTACTGTACTCTGGACTTGGGCTTTAAGTCATTATGTTTTAGGTTTCTGTTTGGTTGATTGTGGATGGTGGTGCTGGCTTTAACCCAAGGCCTTTTTCGTGCTACATAACTACTCAGCTACTGAACTATATCAGTTTTGTTGTTGTTTTTATTGTGGTGAACTATTTTGACATAAACCTAGCCTTTGTTAAACCATTTTAAATGTATAGATTAGTGTCATTAAGTACAATTTATATCATACCAACCATTAGCACTGTCTTTCTCCAGAACATGTTCATACCCCCAAAAGTAATTGCACTATTAAATGATAATTCTCCATTTCCTCTCATCAATGAATCTCAGTTTTTTAGTTCCCTTGTATTAGTGGAGTTACGTTACCTTTATGGCATATTCTTTTTTTTTTTTTTTTTTTTTTTTTCTTAGTATAGAATAGAGTTTATTTGGGGGCATGGGAAGGGGAGTTGAGAAGGGAGTAGAGGCAGAGAAAGAGAGGGGATACAGGACAGAGAGAGCAGGGAAGAGGCTGGCCAGGAACACAGAGGGGGGAGGGGATGGGGAAGAGAGGCAGAAAGGGGTCAGAGGAAGAGAAGAGAGCCAGAGACAATTGGCATATTCTTAACCTAAGGTTTAGTCTGGTGATTGGTACATCTGTCTTTATGAGAACAAGTTTTGTTATGTAGCCCAGGCTGTTCTAAAATTGTGATCCTCCTGCTTCAACTTCACAAGTGCTTCTATTATAGGCAGGCACTACCACACCTGGCTTGTTTTCCATTTTCATTTTCTCAGTGCCTACTTTGTCCAAGGGATTTTTTTTTCCCCTTTGAGAATGTAATTACATCATTTCTTCTTTCCCTTTTCTCCCTCCAAACCCTTTCATATCTGCCTCTCCCTCCTCTATTTCAAATTCATGACCTCTTTTTTCGTTAATTGTTATTACATGCATGTATGCATGTGTATGTATATATGTATATGTATATATAGTTAAATATTAGTTTCTCAGTCTGTATAATGTTATGTGCGTGCGTGTGTATATGTATGTGCAGGGGTGTGTGTGTGTGTGTGTGTGTGTGTGTGTGTGTGTGTATTCAGGGCTGACCATTTGGCATTGGATAATTAATAGGTGTGTTCTTCCGTGGAAAAGACTATTTCTGCTCTTAGCATTCCTAATTTGCCTATAGTTCTTTGTCTAGGAATGAGGCCTCATGGGCTTTCCTACTTTGACATGTCTATCATTGAACTTGTTCATCTCATGGTTAGGCAGTCATGTTGGTGAGACTTTATGAGTGTAGCTTACTAGGAGACAATTTCACAGCAAACTCTCTGTTCCTATGGCTTTTAAAAATCTTTCCACCCTCTCTTAATGTTTGCTCCCTGAGTCTTAGGTTCAGGAATTGTTTTATAGATACAACCTTTGGGACTAGTCTCCACAGCTCTGCATTTTGATTGGTTGAGTTTTTATGAATGATCTTCATCTATTGTAAAAAGAAGTTTCCTTGATGAGAGGTGAGGATTACAATAATCTGTGGGTATAAAGACAAATATGTAGAGTGTAATTAGGGTTTGTGGTTTGTAAGTTAGTAGTTGTAGATTCTCTTCCGAGATCTATGACTTCACTGGGCATGTTTTGCTAGTTTCCAATACTAGGCATGATTTCTTTTTGTTGAATGGATCTTAAGTGCACTGAGAAGCTCTTGGTTTCTGCCAAGGTGTGCCACTACTGCACATTCATGGTTATTGTGCCTTGCTGGTTGTTGTGGTTGTTGGCTGCTTTTCTCCTCTGGAAGTGTGCGTGGCACCTTTGGGTACATGAGAGCTAGTCCCCAGGGAGGAACACTCAGGCCAGGGAGGAACACTCAGGCCAGTTCCATCTGCAGGGCCTCTGGGCTTGGGTCTGATGTGCACTATGTCTTCAGCAGTAGGGACTTAACCTCCCGCCTTTGGGCAATAGCAATAGTCTGTATGTTTTGGGTGTCTCTTAGATGGTCCTGACCAACAGCTCAAGGGAAGGCTTCTCATGCCTGGTTTTTGTTAGGGCTTCTTTGGTTCTTTATGAGGAGATGGTGAACCCAGATGAGAAATTTTCACTCAAACTGTATATGTATATTTATATTTGGACTAACATGTATTAAAGTTTTAAGTAAATAGTTAATAGTATGATTCCTTGTGACTTTATCAGATACCCTTACTATTATTTTGTCTTCCTTCTTCTGTCTTCTGTGTTTCTCTCCCTCCCACCTCCCTAATTTGAGCCCCCACTTTGTTCCCTTTTCCCTGATCAGATCAGTTTCTTCTTTATTGTTTTTCCGCCCCCCACCCTGGCAATGGCCCCTTTTTACTTTCCTGATTTTTGCAAATACTCCAGGATGTGTACTCCTGTCTAAAGATTTGGAGCTATGACCCTCTGATGAAAGAGGGTACGTGTGATCTTTTCTAGTTCTATGGTTTCAATTGAATCAGTTTTTCAGAAACAAAATGGATTTGTGGAAATGGTATTTATCTCTTATAAAGTTACTGTACTAGCCTAGCAGCATGTGAAGCCCTAGACTTAATCTTTAGCACAGGAGAAAACAAAACTGACCATACTCTCATGACTGTGTAAGTGCTCACAGTGTGTCATCCTACAGATACAACATCAAGCCTAAGTCTGCTAGAGAAAAATGTAAAATGGTGGCAGAGTGAGATCCCATCTCTCGCCTATGTTGTCATGGGCTTTTTCTCAGTGCTTTCCTAGGAAGGTAGTTTTGCCTTTAAAATTATTATATCCTTAGCCTTTTATTTTTATTTTTTTTGACAAGACACAGTTTCTCTGTATAACAGCCCTAACTGTCCTGGACCTCGCTTTGTAGACCAGGCTGGCCTCAAACTCAGAGATCCACCTGCCTCTGTCTCCCAAGTGTTGAGATCAAAGGCGTGTGCCACCATGCCCAGCTCCTTATCCTTTTTTCTTTTACTATTCATTTTGTAGTAGAATTTGTTTTATTCTACTCATTTTGTCTATATCCATTACCTGAAAGCTGATTTACAGAGAAGTGACTCTGTATGAGAGTTCATATGCTTCTTTTTATGAAATGCTTCGGTGTGTATTCAGGTCAGTCTTGACTTATGATCCCCCTGCCTCAGCCCTGCATGATCTGAGTATATGAGGTATGTACCATTTCTGGTTCAGCTCTACATGATCTGAGTACATGAGGCACCATTTCTGGCTCCGATTTATATTTGTTCTTCATCTTTGTGCTGGAAAACTTAACATTTTTGTTTTATTTTGTTTTTAGAGATAGAGAATAATTAATTGATAATCTTGGTCTGGCACACAAGATATTTGGGATTTTTAGGAAATATATTATAAATCCTTTCAAATTGCATGAATGTACACTGGTTATGAAAGGATTATAGAATTTATAAAAGTTATGATGAGGAATCTCATTTAAATAAAGAAATTGTATTTATATAACTTTATATACAGATAATGTAAAAGAGTATAAAGTTGTTTTAGGTCATAAAGTTCCTCCTGGCTAGTCTGGGAAGGTTTTCTTGGGTAGCTTAGCCTCTTAGCTTTATGTTAAAATAGAATGACGTGGATGGAGCTATTGTTTAACTTGTGTTAGTAGTATCCCATTAATGGATTGGTTAGAATAGAAAATGGTAAAAAAAAAAAAAAAAAAGGCTACCTGTGGTAGGGCAGGAGAAAAGAAAGAAAGAGTAAGATTCAAAAAAAAAAAAAAAAATCATCTAGCCAAAGTATGTGTTAGGAAGGTCTGTGAGATTATAGTTTGAAAAAGGGCAGGGCTGGGCAGTAATGGCTCACGCCTTTAATCCCAGCACTTGGGAGGCAGAGGCAAGCAGATATCTGAGTTCAAGGCCAGCCTGGTCTACAGAGTGAGTTCCAGGACAGCCAGGGCTACACAGAGAAACCTTGTCTCAAAAAAAAAAAAAAAGAAAAAGGGCAAGTGATGGAACCATGGCCACAATTCATGCAGTCCTCAATTGTGTCCTCCTTCAGGAGATGCTTTTGAGGCTGCACTGCCCCACATTTACATAGAGGTCATTCACTGTCTCTGTTCCTCCTACAAATTATCAATCATAATTTAAATGGAAAATATGGAATTCATAGCCAATTACATGCATAGAGTTACAAGTATTCAAAAGTCAGTGATTTGTGAAAACAAAGTACAGAAGAAAAATAAAGTCAAGAGGGAAATATCAAATGGAAGAAAGTTCTGTTTTGAGATGGCAGGTTTGAATTGTGAGAGGGTATTGAGGCAGAGATTGCCTGGCAGTTACTGAAGATGTGGGATTTGATTGTTAAAGCAGAATCTGAGTGCTCTCAACAAATAAGTATTGGTTGTCAATATTTTGTGAGCTCTTTAGTAGGGGTATTCTAATACAGAAGTCAAGAGTTCAGAGGTCTGGGGGGTTTTGTTCGAGACTAGGTTTCTCTGAAACCCTGGCTGTTCTGGAACTCACTTTGTAGACCAGGCTGGCCTTGAACTCACAGAGACCCACCTGCCTCTGCCTCCCAAATACTGAGATTAAAGTTGTCTGACACCACACCCAGCAGAAGTCCAGTTGTTAGTGTTTTGGTTTGTTTGAGACAAGGTCTCTATCTAGCCCAGGCTCCCTTTAAATTCCTTTTGTAGTATAGAGGATGACTTTGGACTTCTGATCTCCCTGCCTCTACCTCCTAAAATTATTATTCTGGAATTGTAGATGTGCCACCATGCCTAGTTTATGATGATTGTTGAACATCAATCCCAGGGTCTTTATGAATGCTAGGCAAGTACTGACTGAGTTACAGCCCCTGATTTTTGTTGTTGTTTTTGAAAGTTTGTAGTCACGGGTTGTATACATGTATACAATCTTGACCTGTATTATAGATGCTCTCTGTTGACTATTAGAACCAAGTAAGAATACTATCCTGTGAGTAAACCCATTCCCCTGGTAGGATCTTTCTGTGTAGCCCCACATGGCCTGGTGCTTGAGCCTCTCAAGTTCTATCCTCGTACAAATTAATATGTATATTAATATATAATTCAGCACCATAAGTTGGAAACTATAAACTCGAGGTTTTTTTGGTCTGGTTTGGCTCTTTGTTTTCCCTGTGTGTGGTATGCATTTATGTGTATTGTGTGTTCTTGTGTGTATGAGTACACATGTATACTTGTGTCTGTGCAGATCAGAGACTAACATCAGGGGGATATCTTCTTTGGTGGTTCTTCACTTTATTTATAAGAGGCATGGTCTCTTATTTAAGCCTGGAGCTTGCTGTTTTGGTCTAGTCAGCCGGCTTGTTCTGGGGATCCCGTCTAAACTTTCCTAAGTCTGGGAATCTGAACTCTGGTCTCATGCTTATACAGCAAATGCTTTACCCACTGAGCTGTTTCCCTAGCCCCCTAACTTGGGTTTTGTACGTGGACAGGGACTTTCTTTAAGATATGTTTGAGAGGTTGAGAGACTACTTTGCAGCTCAGATCAGAGGCAGATGAGATCTGGCAGGAAAGAGAGAACTGAGCTGCATTCTTCGGAAAAGGGGAGGGCCTTTCAAGAGGAATCGCTTATCAGACTCCTCACCCATGAGATCTGAAGGTAGCCTGTAGGATATGCCCAAGGAACTTCATATCAGGGGCAGTCTTATCGTTTATGATAACAGGCAAGGAGTTTGCCAAATTTAATGACTTTAAGAACTGGCAACTGAAGTCTTTCTATCTGCAGACACATTTCTAAGCACCATCCATGTGCTATCTTGCTTATTCCTTAGCACCACATGAGACAGGCACTAGAGTAGTTTCCATGGAGTTGATCTCAGAGAGTACTGACTGTCTCCCCCCCAGAACTGTCCCCAGTCAGAACTTCTCAGAAGACAGGGAGTGACAGCAATTGTAGAGAGTTGAACATGACTAGTTATCATCCCTTTTCTCTGCTTTACTTCTATTCCAGGTCACAAAGCACTTAAAGCATTGCTAAGGTCATTGGTGGATCTTCAGGAAGAGTTGCTTTTCCAGTACCCAGACACTAGATATCTAGTAAATGGGACGAAACCCAGTACAGAGAGGTAAGGAGGAAGCAGAACCATGGGCTTGCTTATTTTCTTCTTATCTGTAGGAAAAAGAAAGGCATGTCCTTCTCAGACAGATATGGGATCTGATAAATGTAAAATGGAGCCACTTTTACATTTAACTGGTGGTCAGAACATGACAGCAAGGGATTAGAGTGCTTATTCTAGCTTTTTTGTAACTGCTTATCTTGGTAGCCTAAGGCAAATATTTGCCTTCTTTTGTTCTATAATAATCAGTAGATTACAATCATGTTTTGAATATTAATGTTTATGAAATACTTTGTACCCATTCCATGGACTCAGTCACAACCATCCCCTTGAGCACTTTCTACTGGGACCTGTAGTTGGAGGTTGTGGTGTATTCTTCCTCACATGGTTTTCATCATGTGTATAGTTGTCTCTCTGTATCCGTATCCAAGGGGAAGTGGCTCTGGAACCTTTCACGGATGCCCACATCTCAGATGTTGAGTCCTGTATGCATCCTTCCATGATCTTACGTCATCCTTGAGTATCAGTTACACAACATAATGCTAAGTAGATAGTTGCTAGGGAGTAATGCCCATGTTTGGAGTGGCTGTGAACATCCTCTGCTGCTTTTGATCTGTACTGCATTTCAGGTTAGTGCTTATGTGGGTGCCTATCCCTTGCAGTTTTCTTCACATTAAGCTTCTCTTCATTTGGTTCAATTAATATTATTCACCTCTTCTTAACAGTTGGTTATGGAAATATGTTTCTCTTATTGATTTTGGGATTTAAGGTCACAGAAATGTGAATATGTGTTTAATTTTTAAAGTTTTAAAGCTTCCCCTGTAACAGTATGTGCTTGCTTCATATACATTTCAAGTGATATTTTTACAATGTCATTTCTTTTTATGATGTGCTTACCATTAAAAGTTAAACCTAAGCGCTTTGGATATTTATTTGAAAATTCCCATGAATCTTTGATTCTCCTTATGAACTTTAAAACATTTTTT
>JADRCD010230034.1:38861-57913 GCA_019843815.1 Montemys delectorum | reverse complement strand
TATCTATCTATCTATCTATCTATCTATCTATCTATCTATCTATCTATCATCTATGCATTTATCATACCTCACTATCATCTCTGTATCTATCAATCATCTATGCATCTATCATATCTATCTATCTATCTATCTATCTATCTATCTATCTATCTATCTATCATCTATCTATCATTTATCTAATTTCTATGAGACACTGTAGCTATGGCTGGCTTGGAACATGTTATTTAGATCAGGGTGATTACAGACTCACAGTGATCCTCCTAGCTCTCTCTCTGCCTTCTCAGTACTGAGACTAGAGGTGTGTGGCACCACACCCAGCTCAAATGTTTTATCTTTAAAAGACATGTGACAGAAGACATGCCAGATATTCTGTAGTTAAAAATGAAAATTTATAGCAGGAATCAAAATTCAACAGGAAGTTCAATATATAAACAGTGTATATAACAAAGGCTATAAACACAATGATGACCATATACAAAGACACACAGCTTTTAGTTCAACTACATACTTGATATACTAGGCAATGGTAGAAAATCTTTTGAAATATACTATTGACTTGGCATGAAATGTAGGGATATTTAATTTCTAAAGAAAATCTGCTTAGGGGTACAGAGCAGGGCAGGATCTGAGAAGCTCTCTCAAACCCTGCAGCCCTTGAACATCTGACCTGATGACTTTCTGCAGTGTGGGGGAGTCCTAGGGGAGCCCCACAGAAAGCTGGCATACATCAAAGTGCTCACCTAGGATATGTTAGGAGGAAAAACTAAGAAACTATGTTAAAGAAAGCTTCCGGGAGACTTGCTTACCTCAACCATGGACGATTGAGGTAAGCTCTGAGACTTAAAGAGAACTCCATTTGATTATTTCTAAACACAAGCAGATCCCTACACAGGTTTGTCATCGGTTCTCTTAGTGTGACCTGAGATCTAGAAAGTGGGATGTTAATGTCAGTTATTTTGGGTGAGTGATGGCTCCAGATAAAAGGCAGAAGAAAACACAGACCTTCTGTGAACGAATGTATAATAAATCTAGATTGGAAATAATTCCCATGGGAACAGATATCTGAGTGGACTACCCAAGACAGTGAGATGGTCATAGACCACAAAACTGACACATTTAGCATCTTATGTGTGGATATCAAAACAAAGAAGAAAAAGAAACTGTAAGGAATGACCATGGGCATTTGAAAACCTAAGACGGAACTTGCAGTGATTAAAATGTAATATTGTAAATGAAAAGCAGCATGCAAAAGGACATTTCGACAGTGGTTCTTAAAAAGTCAGCCCAGAAAGATGAAGATTTGGAAAGCACACAGAAACAACAACAAAAAACCAAAGATGATTGGGAGAGAAAGCTAAATTTCTTGATAAATGTGAAAAAGGCACTGCTTGGGAGGCATTGGCAGACTGTTTCTCAGAAGTACTGAAGGACATTGGGCCCAGGAGCTCAATGGATCCAAGGAAGAATAAATAACAGAAAACCTCAGTCGGGATCCATCACAGATAGCATTCCTAAGAAGAGCTTGGAGAAAGCACTAAGGCTTCTAGACTCTAGACTACTCTACTAAGACTCTAGACTAGAAGCCCACTCCCCAACAGCAGCAATGGGAACTAAAGCCCAAAGAAGTGACCTGTCATGCTAGAGCCACACATTTTCAGGAAAAAGAGTGATGTATTTTCGTTTCAGTAATGGGGGAAAAGAATAGCCGATTTTTATGAGTGCCAACACTGAATTTCCCTCTTGACAGTTTTTATTGAAGTACTCTTGAAGCTTATACTATCCAGAATGATGATCTCAAACAGAAGGTAGGATATAACTAATTAGTAACTGGTAAATAAAAAACCATGTTGGGTGCACATATATATATCAACAATCATGCCTAATTTATAGTATAAAGGGATAGAAATAAAGCACTATGCAGAAAATTAGCAATCAAATTTATAGCATTCTTAGGTGTATATTACATGGGGCTACAGCTCAGTTGGTAGAGTGCTTGCCTTAAGTTCTCAGTTTGAGTCTAGTGCACATCAGAAACAGGCTGTGATGGTGTATGCCTGTAATCCCAACATTTGAGGGGTAGAGGCTGGCAGATCAGAAGTTTAGGGCATCATGAATTACACGAGATGCTGTATCAAAAGAAAAATGAAAATAACAAGAAGAAAAATATATGATGGGTCCTTGAGATGGCTCAGTGAGTAAAGGTACTTTCCTGATACCAAGCCTGCAGACCTGAGTCCAGTCACTGGGTCCGCATGGTTGAAGGAGAGTATCAGCCCCCATGAGTTTTCTCTGACCTCTGTATGCCCATTATGGCCCCCACACATATGCACATGTGTACATATATATATATACACATACAACATTAATGTCAGATTAATTAAAATTATTTTTTAAAGTGTTGCAGGAGAGAGAAAAGAATTGATTAATGAGGTTTGTGGCCCATTACTGTAATCAGAACTTGCAAGGTGGAAGCAGGAACATCAGGAGTTTCAAGGCTAGCCTTGTATACACAGAGAATTTGAGGCTAGCCTGGACTCAATGAAATCCTGTCTCAAAACCAAACCCAGAAAATTATTCACTACCTTTGGACATGATTTACATTGAGGTCTATTCTTTGTGTGTGTGTGGTGTAAGTGTGTACATAGTTATTTGTGTCTGCACAAGTGCATGCAAGTATGGAGCCTAAGTCAATTTTGAACGTCTTCCTCAAATCACTATCTTTTTATTTATTGTGTACATTCATCAAATTATTTTGTGCATGTGTATGTGCGTGTATGTGCATATGTGTATATGTGTGTATCTGTGTGTATGTGCCTGCATGCATGTGTGCATGTATGTGTGTGTGTGTGTGTGTGTGCGTGCATGTGTGTGTGTGCACGTGTGTCACAGTACAGGTGGGGAAACTAGAGAACAGGCTCATAGGGTCTGTCCTGCCACCATGTGGATCCCAGATATTCAGTTCAGGTCATCAGACTTACTGGCAAATGCTTTGACCTACTGAGTCATTTTGCCAGCTTTTTAGTGAAGATGTCTCTCAAGACCTCTTGGAGCTCACTGGGCTGGCTAGACTGGCTGGCCAGTAAGCCCATGCCATCCCTTTGTCTTTGCTTTTCCAGTGCTAGGATTACTGGAGTGTGCTATTCCAGGCTTGATATGTGGGTACTACTGAACTTGGGTTTTTGTTTGTTTGTTTGTTATTTTTGTTTTTCTTTTTAAAGATTTATTTATTTATTATATGTAAGTACACTGTAGCTGTCTTCAGACACACCAGAAGAGGGCATCAGCTCTCATCATGGATGGTTGTGAGCCACCATGTGGTTGCTGGGATTTGAACTCAGGACCTTTGGAAG
The DNA here is from genome assembly GCA_019843815.1 of Montemys delectorum. Lineage (NCBI taxonomy): Eukaryota > Metazoa > Chordata > Mammalia > Rodentia > Muridae > Montemys > Montemys delectorum. Next base: position 54,563 of record JADRCD010230034.1, on the reverse strand, counting down.
AGCAGTCAGTTCTCTTACCCACTGAGCCATCTCTCCAGCCCTGAACTTGGGTTTTTGTACTTGTGTGATTTAACACGTCACCAATGGAAACAACTCCCCAAGTCCTACAGTTCATTTTTTTGAGCTTAGTACCAAGGCCCACATGTACATTGACTGACTAACATACTATTTTCAGTCAACACTTAAATAGTACTCTGAAATAATGACAAACGCACAGCATAGAAAATACACATAGCAGCAAAATAGCCAGTTTTGAGTATTATATGTGATATGTGGATGAAGATTCTATGCCTTTTAAAAATAGCCTGGATAGTATAACATACTACACACATGAACAAGGTAATGCTCACTCATGCCACTAAGTGGTAGGAATCTTTAGGTTCCATTGTGCATACATGTGGTTCACTGATGGCTAAAAGGTCACTTGTGGGGCCTGGCTCCTGCACTCCAGGTACACCTGTGCTAAGTGCTTTATGCATTCCACCTCATGTTGTCAATATTTGCATTAGAGACAGAAAGGATCCATAATGTTCCCAAGTTCATGCTGCTAGTAGGGATGTCAAGAGAGGCTCTGTACTCTAGCTCTGACCCTACAGCCTTCTCTTGACCTCAAATATGTAACTTCTTTCTCTTTCTCCATTTCCTTTATACAAACCAACTAGTCTTCGAGTCCTAAGGAGGCATTTCTTAAAATGGTGTTTTCCCCAGACCTAGTCTTTGTTCCTTCTGCTGTGGTGTTAGCAGATGGACTAGGGTTCTTATCCTTTAAACGTAAAAAAAAAAAAAAAAAAATCATATGATAGATTAGCTAGTCAAAAATGCAGGTTCTGATTCAATAGGTCTGGGATGGGGCTTGGGCGTCTTCATTTCTAAAAGCTTCCTGGGGTCCGTAGGTGTGTAACTTCTCCAAGATTTTAAAAAGACCCAAATAGTGTGTATATAGTTTGAATATGTTGTTAAATTTTTTTTATGTTGAAAATGTCACCTTCAGTGCAGCAGTTTGGAGAGACAGGGCCTTTAAGAGATAGTTAGGTCAGGAGGAGACTGTCCTCCTGAACAGGTGCACGCTCCTAGCAGGAGTGAGGTCCTGAGACCAGGATTGGTATGCATGTGGACACATTCTCTTACCCTTACACATATGGCAGCAGGTTGATGCTGAAATAGGGGCTTCCCTGGCAGCAGGCCTCTAGACTAGAATTACTCATTGTCTAGAAGTGTAAAATAAATGAGTCTGTGCTTTGTAAATTTCTCCTTCTCAGATACTGTTACAGCAGCACAAGGAAGGGCTAAAGCAATGTGTCTTGTTATTTAGTTTGGAGCCAATAGAAAGTAAAATATACTTAAATTTGATATGGAAAACAAAGAGATGGTGGGGGAAGAATTAGGCTATGATAAATGAGAAAGTATAACAACTGGTGAGCTGCTCACGGCATCTCCACTAATAGTACCCTCTTGGCCAGGACCAATTTTTATTTGAAGAAATGTAAGTTTCTGTGCAGACCACACCCAACTATCATGCATATCAGATGAAAATCACAGATATTCATTGCCTTGGCTTTTAAATATTGCCCATCATCTATAACTTACTGTGCCTTTCTCTTGGAAAACAAAAGGCAAGCATTTAAGTAAATTTAGAAAATTAAACACATGGTTTGGGAGGTAAAATTGTTAAAATCATGGGCTAAATATCATTTTAATATTATCTAGAAATTTCAATTAAATAGTTTAAATTAAATTAAATAAATTTAATGTTATATTCCTATATAGCATAATAGAAACCAGACCTGCTGAGTCAGCAGCTTCACACTGATAGATAATTGTGCCTAGAGCAATTAATCAATTCCTATTACATTGTTAATGTGATTTGAAATTAGGAGCTGTTTGGGTTGTCATGATGAGTAATTAATTTTTTTATTATTTAGCGGGAAGGGATAGACACATATAATGAGGTATGTATAGAGGTGAGCAGGCAGCTTGAGAGTGATATCTCTTTTTACCATAAGTCCCGAAATCGAAGTTAGGTCATCAGGCTTGGCTGTAAGTGCCTTTACTCACTGAACCATCCCATCAATCTATGGTAAGCAGTTTTGATGACTATTATCTATCTACCAATTGCTAAAGGATCCTATTTCTGATAACAGGAAATTTTCCTAATGTATGTTTCAGATGTGGACACTTAGGTATTGCTCTGGCTTGGTGCTCTGTTTAGAAGTTTCCAACTCATTTTACTATCTGATGCTAAGAGTATTGGTCACTTGAATTACGTGAATATTAGCGCTGTTGAATGAGACCAGTCTGGATCACTGAATCGGATACTATAGGTACCAAACTCTGGAAAGTATCATTGCCAAGAAGCTCCAGTACGTGCAAAGCAGGCGTATATTACTTCCATTCATTGTAGATATAGCATGCCTCTGTATGACTAATGCAAGTCACATGCTTTTCAAAATTGTCTCTATTTTTTCACTCTAGTTTGGTGGGGCATAGGAGACCTTGATCACCTGATACTACAGGCCTTTAGGTCCCCAGTTGATCAAGAGAGAAGCAGAGGCCAAGGGAGGTATGCATTTCTGTAATGACCCGTCCCTTTTCATGCTGTTGGCTCTCCTGTCTGAAATTAGGAGCCCTGTGCACTGCAAGTGGATGGCTTTTGAAATGTTCTGTATAAGACAGAAGCTAGGCTTAGTTGAAATCATGTGATTTTGTATGAACTTAAGTACTGTGGAGCTATGAATCCAGCACTATTTTCACTTTAATTTCCAGACAACAAACTAGAAATTACATTTTGTAAATAGGAAATGAGGAAACTGTTCCTTCAGCTGAGCGGAGAGGATGCTGGTAACCAAATCTATAGGGGTTTAGCTGTGCCTGGTCTTGGGTTCCTTTGCTGGAATTGTAGGAAATCCCTGATTTTCCTACCGAATTGGCAAATACCTTGTCATTGTTCCAAATGCTTCTGTTCACTAATCAATGCTATGGGGCTCCCAGGGTGCCACCAGGCACAGGCTATTGCCAGGTTGTGTTCTTTCCCTTCCATTAGATCTACAGGGGGCAAAGGCTGGAGGCTGAAAATGCAGCAATCACTACTTAGAGCAGATGGCGGTAGTTTCCTCAAACAAAGAAACAGACAAACAAACTCCTTCACCTTCCATTGGCATTCTGGACTTGAGCTTGGCAGAGCCTGTGGTTCTGCTAATTCATCGGTCAACTCTTTAGCCCTAGATTTTTATGCGTGTAACTTTGCCCAGCTATTTTATTGAAAATGAAAACCAGCCACAGTGCAATAAATCTGGCTATACTCTTGGAAATGGGCGATGACAGATCCTCTCCTTTCACTGCAGAGCCATCCTTACTTCTTATGAAGAGCCACTTGGTACTTTGTAAGCAGTGTTTGTCTCATAGATGGACCTTCCATTGTGAAATCTGTTGTAACAGTCTTGGCAGTGCCTTCCTTTCAAGCTCACAGTGGGAAATGCATCCCATTCTTTTCTCTGTTGAGAAATGTGACAAGCACCACTTCATTTCCTAATTTTTGTAGCCGCATGGAAAGGGGGTACTTGCAATTAAAGCTGCAGCCAAGTACAATATGTCACATCTGAGATAATTCTGATTTGCTTTGCATCCAGAGCTGAATGCTTATGGTGGCTCAGTAGACATAAAAAAAATCTCACCAGAAAGAAAATATTTGCAAATGCATTTAATGCATTCAAACAAATTCATTCAAATTTGTAGTTTGATGGCCCTCAAAACTTTGGAAGTAAGAAATGTCATATTCTTTGCGGTTTCCCAGTGCTAGCTATCATGTATTTATTGGATTAATGTTGATAATGGGAAGCTTGATAGTGAATATTAATATATAATGTCACTAAGCACATGCAAGGGTCATGGAGGATAGTCTAGAAGTCCTGTCAGAATTAGTCAGTATAGCATTTTCTAGAAGCAACGAAGTAGAATGGTTTTCTGGAAGAGGCACAACTTCACCTGCTTTATAAACCCATGATTAGAATGGAAAATATCAACCATATAGCTCCTTTACTTCTTAATTTCAGACAGTCTGTTCCTGTTACCAGCTCAGCAGCCTTCAGACCACAAGGTGCACACCGGAAACCAATGGAGCAATTACAAGGTTTCTCCTTAGCTCTCTTGGGCTGTGGGAAGCTTCATGTTAGCCACAGTGCAGTGACTGGCTGTTCAGGTGTGTGAAGAGGAATCATTTAGTCATTTCCTACTTGGTGTGTGTTGCTCAAAGATTCCCAGATCAAATTTGCAGAGTGTAAAGAGAGATCATTTTTAAACCTCTAATTCAAACCTGGAAGCTCTCAAAGAGTAAGTACCTACAAATGCCACCCTAACCGGGGCAACCTCCCTACTGTGTGCCACCCTCCCCACAAAGCAACCATCCTAGTGTGTCCCCCTCCCCCAAAGCCCAGAGAGCAAGGCTCTTTCCCTTGTGGGCTCAATAGTTAAAGCTTTCAGTGTCAAGCAAGGGCTAAGGATAATTTTCTTAATTATATGAACACTGGACTAAGCGACTCCACATGCTCTAATAGGCAGAGTAAATGGCAGAGGAGAGGTGGAAGGAGAGATTTATGTGGCTGGCTTGAGAGGTTTAGCTGCATGCCCTTAATTAGGTTTAGTCTTACCTGGCCCACAAGCCAGCTCTGCATTAATTAGAAGAGATGATTTGTAAGCAAGCAAGTCTATATTCTGCTCACTTTGTAAATCATGTGGGCACCCTCAATAGATAAGAGTCTCCAAAAAAATCCTCACCGTATCTGCTGACAGAGCCATCTTGCTGTGGCCCTAAGGCAGTTTGTAAGTTATGAAATGTCCCTATGGGTGAGCTCCTCTGAGAGTCCAGGGTGGTTTAGGGCTTCTCATGTGGTAGGATGCAATTTAGGAACAGGAAGAAAGTTGGGCTCCTTCCTCACAGTCAGCTTGGACTGGTTCCTTCCTGTGTTCGAGTTTCTCTCTGCAAAGTGTTCATTTTCCTGGGGCTGGTTAGGCTTGGACACTGAGTTCTGAACCCCACAAAGCTCTTGAAAGAACTTGGCAAATGGTTCTAATGATCGAGGATGTAATTTTACAGAGACTTCTCCCTGCTCGAAACCTTCAAGCTTAATTAACCTCATTAAATATTAGTTATTTAAAAATTCTGCTACAAAAATTATTAAACCCTTATAAAGAGGTAGAAGCACAATCATAATAATTAGCTTTCTTTCGATCACCTCAAATAATTTCCAAATAAAACAGTGAGTCATCTCTTCTAGGCACACATGACAAAGAAAATAGAGAGTGGAGGGGGGGGTGTTAAGAGGCTGGGTTCAAGAACTTCCGCTGGTAAAATACCTTACTTTCTTGTAGCTTCAGTTCACGGTCATCTATAACGTAGGTAGAGGGGATGGGAATTAATTTTTCCAAGGCTGGTTACACAGTGGAATAACCATGGTATTTATACATCCAGAGCTCTTTGGGTACCCATGTTCTCTCCAAGGCTAATGAATGAGATTCCAGATGTAAATCTTAGATAGCAGCAATTGTGATGGCCTTCAAGTGTCTTTGATGGTTAAAAGTCTGTGATTTACTGCTGTCCCCATATGTGTGGTAGGACAGATACCTATATATGGCTGTCAAGTAACTGGAGGCATTTTAGTAATGAGTCTGTCTGCCTGCCTCACTGTGTACAGTCCACCTTAGCATTTGTAAAATGCTAGAGCTATATCCTGGGCTGCCATATAGGAAAAAGCTAATGTTATATCTTACCTTAATTTTTTTTTTCAAATAAAAGACAATCTTGTCCCTAGACTGTTTTGATGACTTTGCTAAAACTCACTTCAAGGACTCCTTTCACAAACGAGGGCTGAAGGCACATTAAGTTTACTGGCCTGTCTAACTGTAGTTTTGGAGATTAATTAACCATAAAGTGCTCTCATGAAGACTGGCTTCTTTAAAAGGCAATGGGTGCCAAGTCCCTCTGTCCACACTGCATGCTGGTTTGCTCAAGAGGTTGGGATGCAAGGGAGTCTCGGGTTGGCAAGCATTCATTCCCTTGCCTCATAAATTGAGGCCTCTGGCCTGACAGGGCCACTTCTTTGTTTAGACAAGAGAAGCAGAGTAACTCCAGGGCAAGTTTTCAAAGTGCACAAGATGCTCGTTTGTGTCTGAATGAATGCTGGGAATTTCTACTTGATAAATACTCAGTAGTAATGAAAAGAAAAACTGGTCTTCATTAGGCTAATTAGCTTTGGACAGAAAGAAGGGTTTGCCCTTAGAGTGATTGCCCTAAGACCACCTGGGGACACTCTGACCTCAAGGTCAGCATCATAGTATGTGGACAACACTCACCAGTGCTGAGAGGGACCTACTTCCCAGAGTTTTTAAGGACTGGAATGTACCCTGGTGGGATGTACTTGCCCACTGACCATGCATGAGGTTCTGTGTTTGATTATGGCTCTAAAAATATGCCTTGAATATATATGGGGGAATTGAAACCTGAAGGGATTGCAGAATACATGATTGCTCATTTATGATCATGACTGTTATTCACTAAGGAAATTGTTGAAATATTTTGCTAAATACTTTGAAGGGCCCATACATATAAACTCATAGTGAGTTTTGCTTTCTGGGTTTTTTGGGGGGGTCTTTCAAATTCACCAGAAATTTTCAGGGGTTGAAAAGACTTTCCTAGAGAGGAAAGTTACACAACAGAAGAGCTCTTGGCTGTGCTCATTCTAAAGTCACACAACAGCAGCTGCTTAGCAACTGAGGCGGACAAAGACTCATGTTGGTAATATGACCCATTTTGATTTGCTGGAATGAGTGGCTGCAGGGGCCAGACAGAGTATAGACATCAGCTCACAAACCTCCAGGTAGCTTTCTGGATGGTGACTGTCACTCACACAGTTTTCACAGAGCAGACAGCGGGCATGTGAAGGCTGATGGCCCTGTGGAAATACTCTAATGGCTATCTAGGTTTCCAGGAAGTACAGTAAGCTATTTCCCTGACCTATCTCTATCATTTGCACCCATATATTGAGCACTAGATACGTATCAGGTAACTTTCATCCTCACAAACATCCCAGGAAGAAACTTGACCAGCTTTCTAGGTAGAACATTTGAGGTTCCTGTAAATTAAATGGTTTAACAAAGGCAGACAGTGAGAATTTACCTAGTCCTGTGACTTCAAGAGCATACACCTCTTTTGATTGTTTACAGAGTTTCCCTCAGAGCAAAACTTCTGTTAATTTTAGTATCAGGTACCACGCAAAGCACTTAACACACAGAGATACTGCTGTTTCTTCCTAAGACAGTCTTCTAAAGTAGAAGTTACTATCCCATTTTTTACACTCAAGGAAATTAAGGCACTAAGCTTAAATTGGACAGTCACCCAGTCATCAAGTGATAGCACCAGGCTATGCATAAACTACCAATGGATTTCTATTCCAAGGTCAACAAGAAAGCTACAGAGTTTGACCTCTCAGAATTATATATACAAGTATTGACTGAAAATGTAAATTAAAGTATATGAACTAATAGAATCATACACCAAAGGAGCAGACTTTAAAGGACGAGTCAAATGCCTTTTCAATTTCTTTTAAAGCATAGGGGAAATGAGAATATTAATAATGCCAGCTAAATTAGTTCACACCCACTGACATGTCCAGCGTTGTGTGGATGCCTCACCTATTATCTAACGCATTCAACAGCCAGAAGCAAGCTTGCTGAACTATAAAACTTCCAGAATTCTCAGAATACATGCTATATGTTTTATTCTTTGGAAAGTCCGTGAGTCACCTCAAGGGTGTTTTATGGGGACTATAGTTTCAACAGGACACAAATTCTCTCTCTCTCTATATTTTTTTTTTTTTACCAATTCCTTGCTAAAGATGGTTTCCTTTCCCACTGAGACTATCACTAGCCCAGCTCCTTGGAGAAAATGTACCTGATATGGATTCTCAGATCTTTGCCAAGACCAGGGAGGAAATAGCTTGGGAAAGTTGGCTAATAAAGCAAAACAGAAACCTAAAGGAAACAGTCTTTTTCTCTCCAAAGCTGGGATAAAGGATTTAGAAAAAGGCCAAGTAGACGAGACACAGAAAATAACATTGCAAACTATAAAAAAAAAAAAACCAAAAACAAACAAACAAACAAAAAAACCCCAAAAAACAAAAACTGTAGAAAACATGCCAGATTAAAAAAGACAAGTACTGCCTTTTGTCTCCTGTGAGAAGGCCAGAGAGCAGTGGATCTGAATGTAAGAATTGTTGAAAGAAGATAGTAAAGGTACAGGAGGCAGATGAATAGAGAAGTGATGGATTTGGTCAATGCCCGTGTTCACACATATGGAAACAACATTGAACCACATGGTCATATACAATGATACATATTAACCAGGATAAAAATCAGTTAATCATCTGATCTCATGCTAATCATTTAAAAAGTCCTAGGAAAGGTTTTCTTTTCTCTACTTTATAGACACTCTCCTGGGAAGTGACAGAGGCCAGGCTAGCCTGAAACCTACAACACAGGCTCCTAGCTGTTTGCTTACAGGGTGTTAGAATATGTCTGAGAATGAGTGACGAACGGCTTTCTTATTACCATGGCTTTGTTGGAATGGCCGCCTCCTTGGAACTCAATGGTCCCAAAAGCGTCTGTTGGGCTAAGCTGAGTGTGTTTGCTGATAGACCACTTCTCAGACTGGATGTCATTTCGGGAGAGGCGACTCTCATTTTTCTCATTCTGAAGCACAGAGATACTAGGAGTGAGTCCGACATGCTGGCCTATGAGGCGCCCACAGCAACACCTATAACATGAGAGGTTAAAGTGAACTTTTTTGCCAGTTATTGCTGGAATACACACTCAGGCAGCCAGTTATGGAAACCCACAGACCATGCTGACCCATTTCAATTAAGTGGCAAGTGAGATCCCAGAATACAACCTTATCTGAAAAATGGAGGATGGAGGTTTCCCATGGCACCCATCTACTGCTTCCCCCACCACCCTGCTTGTCTATATCAACAACTTCCTGTACTCCACCCACACCTTTCAGTGTTTGGCATATTGTTTGGGGCAGGTCAATTGTGAACAAAAGTTCTCTAGATTTCTCCACTTTTAACTGCTCCAGTCTATCAAATCTTTCGTGGAGGATGCTGAGGAGCTCGGAGGGAAGAATTTTAACATGTATATTTAAATGAGGACTCTCATTTACATGTGAGTCACAATCCAACCCATCTCTCTGACTGATATTTGCTGTCAAATATTCAACTCTGAGAATAAAAATCTATAGGTTTTTCTTTGAAGAAGAAATGAAAAAAAAAGGAAACTTAAAATTTGTTCCATCTGCCATCAAGATGTCCTTCCTATGTTATAATAGCCATCATCACAATTATTAGTAATGATAGTTACATGCGCAGCCACCATTCTCTTCAACACTAGCAATTGAGGATGCCCTGATGACAACACAATTGGAGCTCTGCTGAAGGTTACAATGTATCCAAGGTTATGTGTCTAGTCTATAGCTGTGAGATCTGCATTTTAAGCCATCTTTTAAAATTGCCCATTCGAAAGGCATTTCCAGAGGACAATGTACTATTTTAGCTTCCTGCTTTATATACCATTGATTTTTAGAAAGGTAACTACAGTATCATCCCTACCTTCCCAAAAAATGTGCAGAGGAATCGGAAGGTCTAAACCTTAATTAAGACAGTCTTTCATTCAATATTGTCCTTTTATGTTCGCAGGTCAGGTTGGTACAAATGAAATAGTCTGACAAAATATTTAGTATTTGTAACAAAAACATAGAATACTGATATACTTAGCAATAAGTTATTTCTATGATGGTAACTGTATATAGACATTTTGCTGACAAATATTAACGGTAGCCAAAGCATACTAATCAGTGCAATATATTTGCTTCAAAACTACATTTAATCTGACAGTGGTTCCATTGCAGTGTGTGGTATAATATTAATTGTACTCTATCACCATAATTATTATTTTGAATTCTTAATACATTAAAGACAACAGGATTACCTATGGGGGTCTTTGGTGCTGGGTATGATGTGAACACATTCTCTTTTATAAAATGCTCTTTCAATCCAGGATTTCTGAGCCTGAAACAGAGAGAATGGAAAAAAAAAGACAGATGAACATAAATTTCAAATATTTTTGGCTAGACAGCAACATCTTGCAATTACACAATACACTAGTATATCATAAATGGATTCCTCATTGCAGATCATTGAACCTACTGACTGGTTAACATTATATCATTGAGAATAAAAGAAATAGAAAGGCTGGAAAAGTGTTAATAATAGGACTGTAGACATGTTCCTTGTGGTTTGTAAAGGAAAGAAACACAAAGTTATGCATAGAGAAATGAAATTGAAGGAACAGAATATGACATTTATAATCTTTTTTATTAGATATTTTCTTTATTTACATGTAAATTTTTCCTTTCCCAGGTTCCCCTCCAAAAACCAACCAAAAAAACAAAAACAACAAGAACAAACTCCTTTTGCCTCCCCCCTCCCTATTCCTGCCACCCCACCCTCTCCCACTTATTGGCCCTGGCATTCCCCTACACTGGGGCACAAAACCTTCACAAGGCCAAGGTCCTTTCCTCCTATTGATGATCGAATTTTCAATCCTCTACTATACACACGCTGCCAGAACATTCAGTCCCACCCTGTATAGCTCCTAGGGACCCAACCACCAATCAAGGACATTTATAATCTTATATGAAAGCAAGATTCAAAAGCCAGAGGAAACACATCTCAGTATCAGGTTTTCATGGGCAAAGCTTCCATTAGATTTTCCTTACAGGAGGAAAGCAAGATGGCAGAGGGAGTGCATGACTCAAACTTCTACATCACTAAGGTCCCTGAAATTCAAGTCTGTGATACAGAGGAACAGTAAGCTAATAAAGGAAATGGGAAGGCAAGGAGGACAGATGTAAGCAGAGCCCTGATGTTCCCAGGTAACACTTGGAAAGGGAATGGGCACATTTCCCCTCACATCCAACATACATGCGAAAAATATGCCTTCTTAGAAAAGATGCTGTTGAGGTCATCCACTCAGAAACTCTGCTGTCAAGATGTGGTCCAAGATGGACAAAGGGTGTCCCATCAAACTGAAGGATCTCCCCACTACCCTCTCCCCCTAGTAGTGTTTATCCTGCATATACAAGCTATGGGCTATAGACCATATTACCCCACCATAACTACGAATGAAGGCCCATACATTTATAGATGAAAACCATCACATCATGGTATCCAAACACTATAGACCCCTGGATCCTTTTCTTTAAAAGCATTTGAAATAGTAGAGAAGTCTCCACGGAACCACTAAGCTTCTCAGATGATTCTTTTCCTAACTATTTAGGAATGGAAGTTACTGGGGCAAACCTTAGCGATTCCATGGTACTATCTCACGGTTACTCCTAAATTTATATTCTTAAAATATTCTGGCCCAAGGCACAACTGAGCTGTTCACTTGACCTGTGTCAACTGCTGGTGAGCTCTGTTGCTAGCGCCTGCTTGTAGGATGGATTTAGTCCTGATTCCCTGGACATAAAGTGCTGTCTGTGCCTTTTGCATTCTGGTGTACACTCATTCCTTTGATCTCACACAATGGAGGTCTATTTACACATGTGACATCCACAACCATAGCTCTTTAACACTAATATAGTGAATATTCTAAACATGGCCACATGGGGGATGGTTGAGGGCCATCAAGAAACCATTCTGTTACAGGAACGATCACAATTGGGTCACTTAAAGTTTGTTTTCCCTCCAGCCCACACTGCCTCAAAGGTCCCCAGGGTCAGGTGAACCCCTGCACACTCATGCACACAGAAGGAATTTATAACTTTGTTTGCAGCTAAACATGAAAAAAAAAATCTATTCTCGAAGAGTTTCCCTCTCCAATCAGAAGCAAAAACGACTGGCTCCATCTCTGCAACAGAAATGAGCTCAGCAGCAAAGATGACCAGTCTTTATCTTTGCTGAAAGCCTGTGAATTAAACTACTCATACATAGCCCGTGGTGCTGAAACACTGAATACTTTTGTTGATGTTATCTCTTGGCAGAAAGAGGTAAGACATCCCTCACTGGACATTTGAAACCCACTTTCCCTACACCTTGGGGAACGGCAAAGAAAGAATGTTCTTTTGTATCCTGTCCTGGCTAGCCTTCAAAAGAATTTTTTTGGGGGAAGCATCTGCCTGCTTCAGTAAGTGCTGATTCATCTCCCAGGACAGGGAGTTGGGAAAGCAGCATGTGTGGGATACAAAGTCTACAGCTGAGAAAGGAGCTTGAGTGGGACTCTGGTAGATGACTCGGTTAGGAATTCTTTTATCCTCAGTTTTTTCCTATCTGTATACTGGGTACAACGATAATGCTTGACACATTGGGTTGTTATTTGGGCTGGCCACTAATGAGATATGAAGAAAAGTTCTTACCTTCTCTGACTCTTATGTATAGCATATAGATCCTACACTACTATGGAGGGTTTTATGAAAATCAGAACAAGTAGTTCATCTCACTTATCTAGCACCAAGTAGGAGCTCGTCAAGACTCACAATGGCTAACATTTGTTAAGGGTCCACTATGTGCTTTGGGTACACTAATGAGTATTGATAGGGAAGGGCCACTACTACATCTGTTTTATCAATGAAGAAACGAAGCCAGAGAGAAACAGCTAGTGAGTTCCAAAGCCTCAATTTGATTTTGAATAGCCTTGCTCCAGGATCTTACTCTGTGGCTACACTGTTCTGCCAGAGGAGACAGTCCTGGTTCTGAATATCCTTTATGTGTGCAGAGACTTCTGCGATGTCTGGGTCTATTTCTGTGTTTGGACTCCACTGGACTCCTGGTGGCATGTGGGAAACCTGTTTAGACTCACTTCTTCTCCTTCTTCCTCCCTAGTCCAGCCCTCACACATGATGAGGGGTGAAGTCTCTACCAACTGTTCTTCCTTTCCCCTTAGGGTCATGGGTGGGATACTCCTTTAGAAAGACCCCAACGTGTAAGGCAGAAGTTAGAGAAGGAGTAAAGGTAATTATTTCTGCTTCAACCAAGAAATAGAATCACAACAGAACTTTAAACTTGAGAATATAGAGGTGGGGACATGCCAGAATGAATTGGACTCTTCCAGGACATTGTTAATTTTAGTTTCAATTTAGGGGTTCCTGCAAGCTTCAGTGAAATGGTGTGTAGAAAAATTATTTCATGTGGATTGTCCGTTTGTTAGTCTTTCACTAGAAGGAGATTTGACTTGTGTTCAGTCTAGCGACTTAATTTCATTCTCAAAAGAGGAAAGCAGCCTCCTTGTGGGTGAGTGAATGAGAACACACTTAGGTTCCTTAGTTTTAGCAGATTAATCAGTTCCCTTGCCAAGGCACAACTGGGAGGAAAAGAGAGGCAAGGCAAAAGATCTTCCCATCATTCATAATAAACTTCGATACTTTGTATTTATGAGGCAAGTATAATTCATCATAGGAAGAATGCATGCATAACAAACCACTTAGGAATTCTCCAAAACATGCATAATTGAGTCTGCCCTTTGTAGGATTGGCTTTATTGTGTTTTTATTTAGGTTATTAGTGTGGACAGATACTCAATTATAAAAATTATTTTTTTGGAAAGGACATATTTTGACATCCAAGCATGATTGAACTTGTTGCCTAAATGAATTCCCTTGTTCTTTTGTTTGAGGGCTTTGAACTGCTCTGCACAAAGCTTTAGACTTTGCTTCAACACCCAGCTAAGTTAGTACAGAATGATTATTCTCATTGTTAGAAAGCATGAAATAAATCTGACATGCATTTCCTCCTGACCTTTTAATTCTCTCCTAATGCAAAACTTCAATGGAGAGTTTGCCCTAGTAGCTTTGCTTTTTAATTATGCCACAGAAGTCTCCGGTCCTCCTAGGGAAGGTGGGTCCAATCGGCCCTCAACAAATCCCTTATGGACAGTCTTTTCTGGAGGTAGAATTGTCAGGTAGCCATAGTGACTTTGTCAGGGGCTGATTCTTTCTTGTCCTTCTGCACTATCAGCCATGTGTGATATGTCATAGGGCAAAGTTTTCAAAGGACATAATTAAAGGACATCTTTTTCAAAACAGAGACAAGGGCGTCTGCATTTTGAGCAAGGTATAATGGTTGCCATAAGGAATAAAAGCAAGAGATATTTTTGAAAACTAAACATGTAATCAATAAAACATAAAGATGAAAGAAAGCAAAACAAACCTGGAAATATTGCTTATACAAAAGAAACTTTAAGTGAAATGGCTTAATGTTTCACTTAAACTCTGTTTTACCCGGGCTCTACTACTGATGTGAAGCCAAAAGCAACTTCGCTCTGTCTTCCCTTAGCCGCCCTCCTAGCTGCAGACTCCAGCCTTTCTCCCCAGGAGAGAAGAGTTGCAATACACACTTAGCAGCTCAGTAACCCAGACAGGTAATCCCAAGATTAAAAAGAAGGCCTATGAACTTTCTCCGGTTGCTATGAACAGCTCTGAGTACTGCTCTCCAGCCATCGGAGGAGTTTCCAGTTTCAAGAGGCCAACCAGTCTTCATTAGAACCAAATACCAAAATATATGTTCATTTCCCCCTCTGTTTTCTCTCTGCCCCCCTCCATGCATTCCTTTAGTCTTCTTCTAAGTCCCCACATCCAACATGGACAAGTCAAACAAGAGAAAAGTTAGCTGGAGTCATTTACCTGCGCTCTGACTCTGGCTGGTAGCAAGGCAGTCCCCTTGCACAGCTTCTGCTGCTTTCATTTTGCTGTGACCGGGGCTGGCCATCCCGTTAATAATGGTCGGATGACCGCCCACTGGAAAAAAAAAAGTCACTTGCCAGGCTCTTCCCCCAGAGACATTTCAAGTAAGCAATGAACTTGGGCAGATTGGCCCCTTGGAATGTCCTGGTGCTCCAGGATTAGCCTCACTAAGAGTCCCATGAACATTCCCTCAGAGTCTTCACACACTGCTTGATTTGAACACCTAATCTGAAGCCAGGAGAAAAACAAATCCCTGGAGAGATCAGGTTTAACTAGCACAAGTCCTAACTGCTCCCTACTCCACCCCCACCTTTTCTTTTTCCACTTTCAGAAAAAAAAAAAAAAAGAAAGAAAGAAAGAAAAAGAAAAAAGCTTGCAAGAGTGTGATAAGGTGCTCCAAGTTCTGAAAGTTCAGCTTTGGAAAGCAAATCTCTCCAAAGAAACAGTGTATTAATGCTCCCAGTAGTTCGAACACACAAGAGGCATTGTTCCCTCACTGCACAGAATGGAACGATAGTATTTCTTTAAAGAGAAACTGCTAAAAACTTCAGTGTTTCAAAGGAACCCTTTGGTCCCCAAACACGAGCCTAAGCAAAATGCAGCTGGGGTTGGCCAAGGAGCTTGAACAACTAGATGTCAACAAAACTTGTCTGATCACACTTCTCGTCCACAGCCTTTCTTTCCCTTGCCCAGGCCAAATGCACAAGAGATCTGCATTCCCTAGTCCTGTATTGAAAAGAGAGGAGCTGGGAGCTCCAAGGCTGTGTGTGCAGGTGAAACTTGGACCATGGAGAATCGGTGCTGTGCTGAGTCAGTTGTGTGTTCACTCAGAGACTCTTGCTGGTATGTGGCCAAGAGAGGGGGTGGGAGAGAGAGAGAGAGAGAGAGAGAGAGAGAGAGAGAGAGAGAGAGAGAGAGAGA
>JADRCD010230034.1:21853-38851 GCA_019843815.1 Montemys delectorum | reverse complement strand
AGAGAGAGAGAGAGAGAGAGAGAGAGAGAGAGAGAGAGAGAGAGAGAACAAATATGCTGGGAGAATAAGGCAAACAGACTCTTAAGCAGTGAATGGCTGAGTGTTGCATCTCTTTCCAAGGGTGACAGTCAATTGGGAGGTGGTGCCCTTCAGCAATAAATGATCAGTGAGGGTGCCTGGGCTTTGATTTTCATCCTCCTGTTGTTTTGTGCCAGAATGAATGGTATGTGTTGTGTGTATAGTAAAAATGACAATGACAACCAAGTGACTTATTTCACACTTGAATGGATTAGCTCCTGAACCAGCCAGCATCTTTACTGTCTGATCAATCGCTTTGCAGGACTGATCCCTGAATCAGTTGGTCCTTCGCTCAACCATAGTTTCCCAGAGAGACAAGAGCCAATCATCTACCTAGTGACTTTCAACAGTTGAAACATGGTAAAACAGATTTAAGTGAAAAAAATCTTACCAAGTTTTAGCATGAAACACATGAAAGAAGGCTGGAGAGATGGGTCAGTGGGCAAAGCGCTTGAGTCCCCAGAACCCGTCTAAAGCTGGACACCTTGGTAACCCAGCATTCCTATGGCAAAATGTATAATAGAAGTAAGGGCAATCCTCAGACACTCCTTGGCCACATAATTTGGGATATGCAGCAGCAGACAGCAAAGAGACCTTATCTCAAACAAGGTGGAAACAAAGGACGGACACTCAGGCTGTTCTCTGAGCACCAAAGAGGCACAGTGGCATGTACATGTGTTCTCTGCTCGTTCTCTTTCTCCATCCCCTCTCACAGCCTGTTTTTTTGTAAAAGGGACAAATGTTCTTTATCCACCACAGGAATTGGCCACAGCCTTAATACACCTGTATTACGCCTTAACTATTCTTTCTAATTGAATAGACAATCAGAGATTGTCTCTACAACATTGTTTAGACCACAGAACTGAAAACCAAATCCACTGATACAAGACTAAGTAAATTATTATTTATGCTGTTTGATGATCACAGAAAGGTTTCAGGGAGAAGCAGACATTTTCCTGTTGCTATGATAAAAAAAAAAGTAGGCCACAGAAAAATAGGAAGAAAAAAAAGGCAAATTTCAAATAAAAAGATGATAGACAACTATGCTAGTTTTCATTTTACTCCGTTGGCTTTTCGGCTTCCCCTTGTTGTCATGGTACACATCTGGAGTCAGAAAAGCACACGTGTATTTGCTTTTCAGCTTTAGCTCTGTCTTATGTTCTCGGGAGGGCGTGAGGAAGGTGCTCAGAGGAGCTCTATTTAGACAACCATAGTTTTTGAAGAGTGAGAAGTCCCTCCAAAGAAGAGTCTGGGAAAGAAAGGGGTTTTGTTTTGCTTTTTTGTTGTTGTTTTAATGTATAGGGTGAGATTTCTGGAGAGGCACAGAGAGAAAAAAACAGTGAGAAGGAAGTAGAAGGAAAAGAGGATGGAAGAGATAAGTGGACAGACAAATACTTTGAAAGACAGAGATGACAGCGTAGCAGTAGTCGGCTGTGAGCCTAAATCAACTGGTTTTCAGTAATCTTCCCTATGTAGAAAGACTTCACAATTTTTATTCTTTCTAGTCCCATTTCATTTGTTTGGTTTTGCTTGCTTTTCTTCTTTAAAGAGAAGTATTCAATAGAACATAAAGTGTGAGTTGCCATCCATGAGATTTACACCAGAGATGGAAATACCACTACAGCCCCCTGGGCCTTTTGTGGGAGTTGAAACAGGAAGTTCCAGGTGAAGGCAGGAGAGCTGGAGCTTTCACAGGAGATAGGGAGAACCCTTTGATTGAGGAAGGTAGTTAGCTCCAAAGAGACTTGCACCTCAGAGCTACCTTAAATAAGGATCTCTTCACACCTAGAGCATCATCACTGAAGATGCAGCTCCCGGAAGGATGGGTCTGTTACCGGTCTGTTACCAGGCTGCTTCCGAGGAAGTTTTGAAGACGATTTGAACTCTAACAATGGAAGACCACAGGCACAGCCATAACTGTGGTTATCCCTCACTTCGGCTTTCAGATCAGAGCAGAATGCCTTATTCTCCAAATTTGTCATTAATGAGATGTTGCACTTGAGACGATGATCCTAAGAAGGTTTGTTGGCCCACAATTCTTTAAAAAGTAAAATTAGATTGTCTGTCAGTAGAAGCCAGATTTTAACGTGTAAAATTAGTATGGCATTGCCATAAATACCTGCAAAAAATCTGCTTGATGCTTAGGTTTGGTAGCAATGACAAAGAATATGACATAGATTAGGGGTCAACAAACATTTTCAGCAAAGGACCAGCCAGTATGTATATAAGGATACTAGAGAACAGTACGTCCCTGCCTTAATACTCAACGACTTGGCTATCATGAGGTCACAAACATGAGTACTTTATTTTAATGAAGAAGGTAGTGGGCTGTGACTGATATGTACTAGTCAACCTTTGGGACAGAAAAAACAACCCAGGACTATGCAATGGGGTGTCAGGAGAGATGGTGGTGGATCTCTAGGCTTTGTGGCACCAGTCCTCACTTGTCTCTGCTCTTCTTCCAGCATGGCATGCAACTTCTCTTCAGTTATCTTTGCCTGTCTTGCTTTTTCCCTGTGATAGGTCCAACCTAGGATATCTCAGTCTCCAGAGTCTCTGACCATCCTAGCCAAAGGAATTACGTGTCATCCTACCAAGTTGTGGCCCCCTCTCTTCTTGTGCCATCCCTTCTAGGAAGCAGGTCCCCAAGGGCAGTAATGGCAGTCTGTTACTACTGACAGCAAAGCACTTGGAACTGTGGCACTGGAGAGGCACAGAAAGACCATTCCATTTTCTGAAGAATAAAATCCTCCCTTAGAAATGGATGCCATCAGGTAGTCTTGTAGCTCATAAAAGGATCCCTAAGGGCTAACTAGGTAGGCATTTATGCTGGGTTCATAGCGATGTAGTAATGTACAAGAAAGGCATATATATATATATCATATCGTGTATATATCATATATCATATACATATGTATATGATATATCTAATATCTAAAAATATCATCATCTGGGAATTCACTTTTTTTTCTTATTTAAAAGTGAAAAAAAGGATCCATCAGCAATATTTATCCAAGCCCAGCGTTGCAGACCTATAATCCCAGGTGCTCAGGAGTCTGAGGCAAGGATATCTTAAGATCAAGGTGTGCCTGAGCAACAGTGTTAAGTTCAAGGACAGTCTTGACAACTAAGGTGGGGCGGGGTGGGGGAACCATCTCCAAATAAAAAGGGAAAAGAGTGACATAGGCAGAACTCGCTGATCGAATCCTTGTCTAGAATGCGTGAAACACTAGACTCAATCCCCAGGACTACAAAAACCAAAAATGATGTGGAGGCGAAAGTCATGATGATATCATAAAAGTGACTGCCATTTAGGAAACACTGACAGCTCCTCTTAAATGCCCAGGAAACCTTGAACTCCTTATTTTTATTCCAATGCATGAAAATAAATGTGAGTTGCCATTAACTATGAACAACACCAGAGGACATAGCAAGGCCAGTGCTTCTGGGTTACACCGCTACCAGCATGTCCCTCCACAGCAACTGATCGATCACATCATCCCCTATTCCATTACATAACGTCTGTGCCCAAGCAAGACCAGCTCAGTATTGGAAGGCTTTGGGAAGTATTTGAATCAAATCCCTTAACTTCTATGCAAGCCTTTAACACTCTTTCTGGTCAAACAAAATATTTATAGTGCCCCGGATCTACCAAGATGTTCCACACTTACCAGCCATTGGGCATGCCATTATTTCTCTCAGAAGGTTGGATTATTACTTTGGTACCAAATGAATGCCGTTGTATTCTTAAATCTGCATAAAACACTTTGTTCTTTGAGCGGCTTGGCTAGCCACCACAAGTGAGAACAACCGTGACCTTGTTCTGCACCCATACTTTGTTCCCACTCCAAGTAGGCACATGTACTATTCTAATGACTTATTTCCAGTTCAGTAGGTACTCTCATCCACTTGGGATGTCTCGTCTCTCTATGTCCTTCTGGGTCTACTATGGCTCAGCTAGAGCTTGGACCTCTCCAAGAAGAATTATTTTTCCTTCCCCATGCTAGTTTCTATTTGTTTCTGGAGGATTGTTCTGCTCTCATTTTTAGAATTAATTTTGGACAATAATGTGTCTATGGACTGAAATTATTTGAAATAGAACTTCATAGTACCTAAATTTACTTCATAGCCTCTGAATTTACATGATTTCTTTCTCTCTCTTTCTTTCTTTCTTCCTTTCTTTCTTTCTTCCTTACTTTCTTTCTTTCTTCCTTCCTTCCTTCCTTCCTTCCTTCCTTCCTTTCCTTCTTTCTTTCTTTTTAGATTTATTTGTTTTATATATGTGAGTACACTGTCGCTGTTGTCAAACACAACAGAGAAGGGCATCAGATCCCATTACAGATGGTTGTGAGCCACCATGCAGTTGCTGGGAATTGAACTCAGGACTTCTGAAAGAGCAGGTGCTCTTAACCACCGAGCCATCTCCCCAGCCCACATGATATGTTTCTTAACACACAACAAGAAGATGTATTTTATCTACTTATCTGAAAATATTCAGTAAGTCACATTTCTCCAGTTATAAATAAAACGTATCTTTTATCAACAGGTCATGCTGTGAAACTTACATTTAAATGTGCTCAGAATTTGTATGTAGAATGGTCATTCTACATTGTCTTCTTGGAAATAATTTTTCAATATGTTTATATGTAACATTGAAAATTTCTTCATTGTGAAGCAATTAATCATTGCTTAGCCATAACACATTATATTTTCACAGCACTCTATTATACACAGAATGTTTTTGAATACAGCATTTCATGTAACCTTAGAAGTAACTTTATAAGTCGGGCAGTGGTGGTGCATGCCTTTAATCTCAGTACTTGGGAGGCAGAGGCAGGTGGATTTCTGAGTTCGAGGCCAGCCTGGTCTACAGAGTGAGTTCCAGGAAAGCCAGGGCTACACAGAGAAACCCTGTCTTGAAACTCCCCCAAGCCCCCCAAAAGAAGTACATTTATAAAAGAGATATTACAATAGTTTCTTCTATCAAAAAAAAAAAAAAAACCACTGGGGTTTATACAGGTTAAGCATCATGCCAACATTATATACCAGCAATTGGGTTAGCCTCTTTGCCTCACCCTTCTGTTGGTACTGAGGTCTCTGCATTCTTTATTCTGTCCATGATTTTAGTGATGCTAAATGATGCTTTTCATTTTGGTGTGGTGGGTTAATGGCATTGGAATCACCCTGAGTTTGTTAAAACATACATTTATTTCTTCATGCCTAGAAGACTCTGATGAAGGAGTTGAAATAGAGGTGTTGGTCTCTACTTCAAAATTATCCCATAGTCATCAAGGATTAGCCACAGGCTTCAATACAACATCCATGTCCATACTGAAACATTTAAATGCTCACACAGGTGCACTTTTCGGAATGCACTGCCTCTGTTGACCCCAAAACATGAGAACACTGCTCCTCGTGAAATTGGTTCACACACTAAAAGGTAACAGAATATAAACTTTACCCCAAGAAAGAGAAAATGAAAGATGAAGTTATGATTAAAAAGTCTTATGAGACTGGAGCTTGGCATCTGCCTCAGGGGCCAGGAACTTTAAAATGATGGATCACTGTTAGGAAACAGTACCACTGTGATAATGTGAGCGCACACCTGCGATGGGGGAGGTACTCTGCCCTCAGAGAAGCTGAGCCAGTAGCTGGGTCATTAAAGGCAGAGACGGAGTAGCACAAAGCCAACTTTTAACTACTCAGTTTTTTATTATAGCTCATTTTCGACATTCGGATTCTGTTAGGAGTTGCCCCCTCCCTGTCCCTCTGATTCCCTGCCATTGTGCTGAGTCATAACATTAGAGCATTTTACATTAGGTAGAAATGTGGATAGAATTTATGTGACAAGCCATATCCGGTTCAGAGGCCGATTTTAATTTTGTTTAACTCTTTTGTCCTGGAGGGAGGAAGTTGCTGAGAAAAGCAGAGAATGAGAATGGAGAAATCACTACAGTCTTGGGAGACTTGTCTTAGCAAGACCAGCTCCCAGGGAAATCTCAGTTTCCTCCTTCCTTCCTTCCTTCCTTCCTTCCTTCCTTCCTTCCTTCCTCTCTCTCACTCTCCCTCTCTTTCTTTCTTCCTTCTGCCTGTCTGTCATCAGTCTGTCTCGTACAAGTTTTATTTTACTACAGTAAAACAAATTCCCTTCAGGTATTCTGGATCCAATTTTAAAGTGAAGGTTTTCTATTTATAAAGTAGAGTGTGATTTGGATTTTATTTCTGAAATCCTGATTTTCTGTGTCCACTTAAAGTACTAAGGCAGAGTCCGGTACAGGCATGACTGAACAGGAGTCTTGAGATATGAATCCTGTCCATGACTTGTTTATAACCAGGTGCCTGACCTTGGAGAAGAATGGCATGCTCTTGGAGACCTTCAAGGTCAGTTGCAGGATTCTGGGACACAGCGACCCACGGCCGGCCTTGTTTTTAGTACCTCATTAATGTGTACAAAGATGGTATCGAGGTTGTTTTGAAAAACAGAGATTTTCGAAATCTTTACACATTCATGGGATTGCTATTCTTTTCATAACCAAGCAATGAAAACATTGCAGAGTGCAAGGTTTTGGGTCTATTCAGCACAAAGTACATAAGAAGATTTGAATTAATAAATAATCCCCAAAAGAATTCTCACCAGGCTCCAGCCATTCTGAAAAATGTCCCCGCTGAGCTATTCAACACATATGTAAAACTGTAATTCTGTTTCAGTGAGAATCCAAATGTTACTAAGACATTGTTATAATTAAATGATAACTTGGCATTTCTTATTCTGCCTTTGAGAGAGTTTCTAAGACTGGAACGTGGTGTTCTCTTACCCTCTTTCCTTACCAAATGACAAAGCAAAACCCTACATTGCTGTTCTAGCCATAATAGGCAGAAGCTTTCCAAGACTTATAGTTTATCCTCCCCGCAAATCTATCAATTACGAATAACTGAACCGGAGGGTAATGGCAAGCCCATTCGTTCATTGGAAGCAACATACAAATATACAGGCCCAGCAAGGTCTATGAAGTGTCTCTATCATCCTATGGGAAATAGAAAGCATTTAGATTTTAAGTTAATACAATGTAAGCATATCTCTGGGTGCTAGCCTCTGTCAAGTTACTTGCTTGTTAGGTAGAAAACAAAGCTGCTGGTGAAGTGTTAATGCAACAGTTCTCATGTTGTTGAAGGTTACCAAGCCTACCCCAAACACTGTTACCGCCTGCCCTAAACACTGATCCAGGAGGTCTGGATCTGACCGATTGTGTTTCTTTGTTTGCTCTTGTAACACCTCTTTGGAAGGCTTTAGATCCTGGATATGTGTGTGTGTATGTGTGTGTGTGTGTATGTATATATATGTATGTGTGTATATACATACACATATATATCCTTCTCTAAATATATTTTACATTATATTTACAAGGAAATGAATATGAATTCAAATGTATGCATAAAGAATCTTAAAAGGTAGCACACCAAATACAGACCAAGGCTCATATGCAGACCCTAGCTTATAATGTTTAAATGTAGATATTTAAGTAGGGGTGAGTCTGGGAATAGTCTACGAAATTAGAGAGGAGACTATGAGGGAAAAAGAGGAGCTGAAGATGGGGGAAGGATGGGGAAGCACATGAAAGCAGAGAGGAGGCTGTGGAGAGTGTGGAAGAATAGCCCGAAGGTAAGACAGGTTGGGAGGGAGAGATATAGGCAACTTCCTAAAACCAAATTTTGTTGTTTTGAAAATGCAACAATGAAACCCATTTGTATATATACAAATTAAAAGGTTTACAGAGGAAAATATAAACAGAGGCTCAGCTGAGAAGGTCTAATTGCATATTTAATACATGTATTAAAGCCAATGCTACCTGAAACATGGTTTTGAGTCCGTGCCTAGAGAATTTGAAAATGGCTCCTTGGTGCTGGACTCGCTTTATCTTTTAAAATCGTATTGTTTGATTCACTCATTTTATCTCATGTGTATGGATGTTTTGCCTGCATGTGTATATGGAAGCCATGTGTATGTCTGGCACTCACAGAGGTCAGGAGAGGGTATTAGATTCCTGGAATTGGAGTTATAGATAGTTGTGAGCCAGCATGTGGATTGCTAGGAACCGAACCCAGCTCCTCTGTCAGACTAGCAAGTGAGGCTCTTAACTGCTGAGTCATCTCTTTGTCTCCAGCTCACTTTACTTTTCAAGAACTTCAGTTTCTCCCCTCCCTCACCCCCCACCCCAGTTGACTATTGACTGTGTAAAGCTTTCTGTATTTAAGTTTCTGAGGCATAAAACTTTAAAAAGTGTTTGTATCCATTTTTTTAAAATTCATTGTGTTCTGACCAATATTTCAATTATCCTGTGATAAAAGATCATTTAAAACCTTCCCAATATTGTCATTTATACCTACCTGGAGAGGGAAAACCAGTTTTCTCCAATGGAGGGACACAGGAGATAACAACCACTCTAGGACAGGCTTCATCCTCAGAACTAACTGACCAGCATATAATGGACTCCATGGGATTTTGTGTTCCTTTATTTGGCTAAAGTTCCATATTTTGTTGGTGTTGCTTCCTGGATATGAGGTTCTAGTTTGTTTTCTTGTTGCATTAAGGTTTTGTTGGTTTTTTGAGAAAGTACTTAGAGTTTGGTGTGTAGGGAGGGGGAAAAGATCTGGAAGGCCTTGAGGGAGGGAAAGAATATCATCCAAACTTATTTAAATTTAACATGAAAAAATTCATGACTATGAATAATGTCTGGACTGGAATTAAAAAAAAAACTTCCTCAATTCATTGTATCCCAATAGCTTTATAGAACACTGTAACAGGATCCTGCACTTGATTTTGGGCAATGTTAAATTGCTACGGAAATTTCAAAATGTTTATTCTCCACCTTTGAGAACGATCACTGCTCTGATCATTCACAGGTGGCTTAAGGGATGCATCTGACTATGGACCAGTAGACATGAACCTGTGTACAGTGGAAGGTCTAACTGCAGCCACATCAGCAGAACTGGGGAATTTGTTAGAGGTGCGGATGCTTATGTCTCTCAGGCCTACTAGATAGTACTGAGCTAATGGAATTCTCAGAGGACCACTTCTCATTAAAGTTGGAAAAAATGTGTTCTGGGGGGAAAACGAGGTACAGTAAAGATCCATTTAATAACAGCAGCACTAATGAACATTTTCATTGCTCTTGAAATAGGCCATTCAGTGGTCTAATTAGTGTTACATGTTTACTACCTTGAACCTTCTCACAATCCTGTGAAATGAGGGTTTATGTTACATTCATTCACTTTGTAGGTATGGGCATTGAGGCAGCAGACATAGGAGATTCAAGGCCATTTAGCCAGAAAGTGGACTGACTATAGGGACATAACACACTTTAAGAGACATGGGTGGCTATGAGGGGGCCATCCAATCAGGGAAGTCTGTTGACTGAAAGGTGCATTTGAGCTAGCCTGGCCCATGGATGGTGCTGGGAGAAGAGGGTGGATTCACATTTAAAAATTTTTTTCCTGCGTCTCATTGAAAAAAAATGTATTCTTTCTTAATTACATAATTAAAGGAACATAACTTTAACAATTACATGTTCTAAACCTCCATATTTTTAGATATGTATTTAAATTTTTCTTTCTCCTTTTTTCTCTTAAGTCTAAAATGGAAGGCATTTGCTTCCTTTGTCATCCTTCTGTCCCCCCACCCCCGGCACATTAGCATTGTTCCTAGCAGTGATGTCACAAAACCTTCCTATCATTCTAGTCTTCAACTGTAGGCTCAGGACCATATCTACCTACCTTTTGGTGCTCCCTCCCTCTCTCTCTCTCTCTCTCTCTCTCTCTCTCTCCCTCTCTGCGTGTTGTGTGTGTGTGTGTGTGTGTGTGTGTGTGTGTGTGTGTGTGTGTTCGTAGCCTCAAATCTGTGATAAGCATCCTGCTTCAACAGGGTGTGAGCCAGCACACCACGCTGTCTATTTACCTGGTAATTCCCTTTCCTAATTTTAGGTGCTTGGCACCTGTCGAAAACCCAATAACCATTTTTTTTAAATAATGAATAACATTATATATATCTAAAAAATAAATCATTCAACCATGGAAGGAGTATTCTGTAAGACGCTCATTAATGGACCAATTTGTTTTTTTATTTTCCTAACACATTCTGTACAAATAGACCTGTCAGGCCTTAAAATGGCAGGCCAAATGTAACTGTCAGCTGTAAAGCATTGCCATTGTGTTGTAAAGCAGTTACTATGAGTCACATGTGTGTGCATGCTGTGTGCACACACTAATGATTTATTTTCTGTTGGTATTTGTCAGACATTTTACAAGTTTTGTGTTTTCTAATTCTACAATATAGGTAACATGCTGAAAAACACCGAAAAAAATTACACACACACACACACACACACACACACACACACACACACACCACTGTTACTTTCGCTGGCATTATAAGTTGGTTTATTCACTTGAAGAATAATGGGTCCTTACACTCACATTCACATATCCCCACATAGTTACATAATTAAAATAAAACAAAAACTTTAAAAAAATTAAAAGAATAATGGATCCATGCAATAATTATTGAATGTCTTCAAATAAGTATTTCATGGGCTAAGAAGAAAACAGTCTTCAGAAGGCTGCAGATTCCCAAATGCTATTTGGGAAGGGTTAGAATTCCTTTCTTAATGACCATCAGTGTTCTTATTCCAACCCAACCACTTAATAAGCAGTAGAATTGCTTACTAGTTAGGTTTCCTCACAGTTTGAATCACACTGTATTTTTCATTTGTTCCCACTGTGTGTGTGTGTGTGTGTGTGTGTGTGTGTGTGTATGTCTAGACTGTGTCTAGGTGCATGTGAGGGCGTGAACTCATGTGGCAGGGTGTGGTGGTACATATACATTTATGTGCATATGAGGCCAGAGGTTGGTAGATGTTTGTCATTCTCCACCTTACTTTTGAACCTGGATTTATACCTAAATTGTCTGGCCAGTGAACCCCTAACATTCTCCTGTTTTTGCATCCCCAGAACTTGGATTTCAAGCGTATGCAAGCTATACCTGGCTCTTTAATGCTGGGAACTGGAATCAGTTCTCCATGCCTGTATGGCAAGCACTTTGCCAGCTGCGTCATATAACCTGATCCCCCTCCTTTCAATTTTCAAGCTACGGATACTACAGATTGTTACATACTATCTTAAGATTAATTTTGAAAGTCTAAATTTTAATATAATTAATATAATAAATGAGAATAGATTTTTTAAAATCTCTTAGGTGTGCTTTAAAAGATGGCCTTTAAATCAGACTGGCATCCCTTTCTTCTGAATGGTATATTAAAAATTGCTTTGTTTCACAAAGAAAACAAACAAATATTTGTTCGTCCATTAGCTTTGCTTTAGGAATTTGTGTATTTTCTATGTTAAAAAGACTATGCCACTAGAATTCCCAAATAAGTAGATATTCGTTGATTTTCACATATATGGATATCTCATTGTGTGGATAGGTTTACATGATTAATTTACAAGTTTGAAGGTATCTTGAAATCAGCTGAGTGTCAGGGCTCATCCTTCATAGTCTTAGATGCAGGCATCCTACCCTTTTCTGTACAGCTTTGTTACCACATCAGACCTGCCTGACGAAGCCCTTCCGGCACTGTCACTGTGAGTTTTGCTTTTGTATCAGATGTGAATACAGATAGCGAGGAGAAAATGTGTTGAATCCCAGTGCTGTTCAATTAGGGACACTGCCAACAATCCTGTCTCACTTGGAGTACATGGGAAGGACCCTGTGCTGGGGCAGTGGCCTACATGAGCTCTCAGCTTTCACTGTGTCAACTCTTTTATTATCCAGGTGCTCCTTTGCAAATAGAGAGCATGGTCTCCATTTTGTTACCTCACCAGGGACTGTGGTTAAAATTGATCAAGCCTATGACTATCTGAAAAACTTGAGTGTCACATAAGGGCTTGTTACTACAGGCACGCTGGCTTGTGGGCTGACCGACACATTCTTTCAAGCTTTGTTTTTTTAATTATGGGTGGCTGAATTTTAGCAGTTTTAATTACATTCTTCCTTGACTTATCCCAAAATGTTAATTTCTTTTGGATTAAATAAGCTCTATATGAATTAATTTGACCCTCTTCCTTCTTAAAAAAAACTATTAGGAATTTCATTAAAGTAACATGGAATTTGATTATACATAGAGTATTCTGGGGCCCAGCCTCAGCAGGCTGGGGTACTAGGCAGCTGATTACAACTTAAGCATTGTTTCAATGTGATCTTGCAAAGGATTTCATTAACTGCAGATTAGTACATTTATTAAGCTGTTGATAATTGAAGCCTCTTTGGTTTGGTAAGTACCATCCGGTGAGGTAGATTAGTGAGGTTTAATTCGTTGCTCTCAAATAGTAAATGAAGACTTAGCAGAATAATTACATCTCCTCTGTGGGCTAATAAAGATGACATTGTGATGGCACTTCTGGCTCCTTAAGTATTTGTGTGATTTCCATTAGGACATTGCATTTGGGGGTTCTCCTTATGCCTCAAGAGAAGACCAAACTTTATGACCTGTAAATGGTAAGATGTAGTCATCTGGAGTACAAGGGTGAGATGAACTTGAAGTTTGGATACTATAAGGATATAAGGTACCTGTATAGCCCAAAGACAGAGCATAAGCCACCTCCCTTTTCTGCATACCTGCACTTTGGATAACAGTCTGACTTCTAAGCATAGACTAGGGAGAAACTAAAGAGGTAGTCATCTAAGGTGTGAAGGACAAGGATCAGAAGTCAGAATGAAAAGTACTACAGTGGAACTGAAAATAAGTGAATAAATGAACAAGTAATAAATGATATTCTTGTCCCCTCTGCATTTATTTATGTCTTTGCTCTTTAGTATATGCAATTACTTATCATTGTTTCATACATCATGTTGGTATGGAATGAATTTGAAGGCCAAATATCTAGGCCTGATGTTGATCATTAAGTGACTAAATCCAACATATATAATATCATATATAACCCCTGCAATTTCCCCTCCAAAGATACTGATTCTTGCTTACCAAAACATTCTCTTCATCCATGTAATGTCTTTCTCAAGAACATATCATGTCTTGAATGTACTGTTTGGGTAGGTTGGAATAGAACACCTACAGTTCATTTTAGTCTACGCTTAGAAGTCAGATTGTCATCAAAAGTGCAGGTATGCAGCCAGTGCACCAGAAAAGGGACATGGCTTATGCTCTGTCATTGGGCTATGCAGGTGCCTCATACTCTTACACTATCCATACTTCAAGTTAGTCTCACTCTTGTTCCCACCTGCTCCACACTGCTGATCATAAAAGCCAAGCTTGAGCAAGTGCTAAGAGTTTTCCATGAAATGTTCTACCAAGTAGCTTTACAAGGATGCTCGACTATTCCAAATAATTTCACCATCTGAAGAACAAAGGGCAGCGAAGGCTTACTTCTTCACTGTCATAAGTGGATGCTATTTCATTCTTGAGCTAATTTTCTGAGAAAGTATCTCATCGCGTTTGTTCACTACAACATAATAATGATAGCAAATAAGTAGACCTCATCATGGTGTGCATGTAAGGACATTAAAACCAGGAGTTGTAGGTAAGTATTAAAACCTGTGTGCTTTTTTGCTGATCATAGCCAATGTCTCTATGTATTTGTAACTATTTTCAGTGTGGTAATATAGTCACATTTACCACAATGTCATGACTGAATAGACAATTATTCGGTTTGATAGTAAAAAAAAAAAAATCCCCAGTTTGACCTTTACTTAAACACTACCCCTAGAGCAAAGTTCACTGATCATATTCCATTTTTTTTCAAGTCTAACCTTAGATATATAAAAACTGAATCAGGAAGCATAGGACAGAGAAGTCATGAGGTAAAGAAAATTTCAAACAGAAAGTATTAACAGACATGAAGTGATTAGTGAAGGTGTGAATGGAGCATCCCACTGACCTGTGCAGTTAGAGGCATGAGAAGCACTCCGGTGGCCTTTGAGAGACAGAGATAGAGGAAAGAAAGCCCTGCCCCCAGACTCTATTCAATTTCTGGGTGCCAGTGATAGATTATTCCCTTCAGTGACCCAAGTGGTCCTCATCAATACATCTAGGAAAAGTAATAATGAAGTTTTAAGAGACAAAAGATACCTAAGAATATTTATTCATAGTTCATTAGTCCAGTTCCTTTGAGAGCATCTCTTTTGACCTATTTGACCTTGACAGAAGAAGAAAGTGTCACCAGAGAAGGGATTGGACTTACTCAAGGTCATTGCCCTAGCACTTAGCAAAGCCAGTGCTCAGAGGCCCGGAAACCAGCACTTCCACCATTGAAGCCCACCTGCTCTGGTCATATCACACATAGTTTTTGTTGTGGAAGACAGCCTCTGTTGGCTTCTAAGACTCAGCATTCTTATTTCTAGAAAGAGATTGAAAGTGTAGGAAATGTACCGAGAGCCCATATGCTCTAAGGTGGGCTGAGGGCAGGACTCTAGAAAGCATTTGGCTCTTAGGAATGACTGCAGTTTTAGCTGTGAGTATCCTTGGGTCTTGGCTATTCTAATGCTTCACTTAATGTGATTCATCTAAGAAAATTTAACCTGTAGTTGTTTTCTAGGCAGGAAAGAAAGCTCCCATAGAAATCTCAGGTCTCATGAGAGCATTTATTTTCAGAGATTCATCCCCTACCTTCACCCTTTGTCACTTAGAATAAAGGACTTTCTGGGAATTTGTCTGTGTTAGAATGTTGTTGTTTTTACCTCTTGTTATTCAGTGTCTAAATACAGACTCCTCCTTTCCTTTCTTTTTTTTTTAAATTTTTACAACTAATTTTGTATATTCTTTCTGTATTGAAAGTCAATGTTCCCTTTAATTTGATTCTCACTGAGAAGGAGCTCTGAAACCCACTGGCATTTTCTTGTGGTCGAAAACTGTAGAATACTCCAGCAGCTTGCAAAGCAAATGCCGGATTACTCCCTGGGATGGAGTGACCTGGTAAAAGCATGCAGTACTGAATTGACCATTCATCTGTGAATGTGCTGACCTTTCGTGGGCAGGGTGTGTGTGTGTGTGTGTGTGTGTGTGTGTGTGTGTGTGTGTGTGTGTGTGAATGAGGATGGCCTCTGTATTGCATAATGTGTGCCTGTAGCATGTGGCAACTTGCCCCTTACTCTATTCCCTTACTATGTAATCCTAAGTAACTGACCCAGTTTCCAGGTCAGAAAGAGGTGAAACGTTTTTGGTGTTACCACAATTCTTCACATGTTTGTATCTTTGCATCACAGAGCAGAGGACATGTATGTTTACAATTTAAGTGATTAAAACTTCATAATGGCCATGGCTGAGATAATTATTAACATCCTGGCATACTAGAAAACAGATGTAGGACCATCTTGTAGCAGAAAACCACCCTAAAATCAAGTCCAGAGTTTGTGACAAACACATCTTATAGACTCCTGCTCATAGGTTCTGAGTCTGGATGGGTGTGTCTTCTGGGTTTTAACTTTTTTTCCCATTTTATTATAAATATATTTCTTTGTTACAGTAAGATATCTAGATTACAGTTTTCCCTCCCTCTATTCCTCCCAGTTCCTCCCCTCTTCTCCTCCCATCAGATCCACTGCCTTTCTGCCTCTCACAGGCTTTTAAGGGATAATAAAACAAAATATAATAAAACCAAACAAACACTAACACATTCAAATTAGACAAGACAAACAAACAGAGTAAAAAAGAGCCTAAGAGGAGGCATAAGAATCAGAGACCTTCTTATTATCACTTTCAGAAATTCCATAAGGACAATTAACTGGAAACCTTAATATGTATTCAGTGGACCTTGTAGAGAGACTGGTGTAGGCGCTGTGCATGCTACCTTAGTCTCTGTGAGTTCATATGAGCATCAGTCACATTGATGTAGAGGGCCTTGGTTTTGGGTTGCCCTCCATTCCCTTTGGCCCGTATATTCTTTCTGTTTTCTCTTCCAGGGGGTTCCCTGAGCCCTGAAGCAAGGAATTTGATGGAGGCATCCCATTTAGGGCTGAGTGTTCCACTGTCTCACACTCTTTGCATACTGTATGGCTCACACTGTGTGGCTATGGGTTTCTGCATTTGTTCTCATCTTCCTCAGGAGGAAGCTTCTCTGATGATGTCTAACTGAAACCCTGACCTATGAGTATAGCAGAATGTCATTAGGAGTAACTTTATGACTATAAGAATTGTAGCATTGGGTTTCACTTCTGCAGAAGGATGACAGATAACTCCATAAACACACAGAGCAGAACTTTTCCTTGTTCATCAGCATTTCTCCAGGTGGGCTTGCTTGCAAGCTAGAGTATTGCTGTTTGCTGAAGCCATCCTGGTGGTGTTTCTGGTCCTCCTCATCACACTGTTTCTAAGTGCCTCTGTGCCCCCATGTGTCCTCATTCAGTTCTCACAGTACTATGGGAACAACTGTCTTAGAACATAGTTCTTCAGCTTTGTTATGATACTCACAGTACCACTGACTATTGTGGGTGGCTGTCTTGTGCCCGTAGAATGCTTATTGGCATCTGCATTCTTTGTGAGAACAACTAAACTTGTTTCTAGTCATTAGTAAATGTCTTTTGGGAGTAAAACTGTTCTAAACTGAAAAACACCAGGAGTAAATGGATTAACCCATTCTTTAATTGTCCAAAGAGTTTTACCCAGCTATCCCCACACCTATGCCATTGTAATTTTAGAATTAAGAAAAAAAGGAGCAGTTAGTAGAAACGTATTGTGGGAATGTATACTGTGTAACCTTTATCTGGAAGGGCATGGAAAACCTCTCTAACAACCAAGAATGTAGACTAGCCAGTTTCAGAAACATGTTGGCCACAAAGGCCCCCCTCCAGCTAGGTCCAAGAACAAAAAGTCAGGATATGAGCCATCCAGATGATTCTAGGGAACGGTCAGCCCTAAA
>JADRCD010230034.1:0-12763 GCA_019843815.1 Montemys delectorum | reverse complement strand
TTCCTTCCTTCCTTCCTTCCTTCCTTCCTTCCTTCCTTCCTTCCTTCTCTCTTTTACCAGTGCTAGTGAATGAAACAAGGGCTTTATACATGGCAGGCAAGTAGTCAACCTCTTAGTTACCCATCCCTAGCCCAAGAAGGTGCTTTAAATAGGCACTAAATACTATGATCTACAATATAGTATGAAAAAAGCTTATCGTGATCTATTTTCTCAAAGTGGAGTCTCTTGAAGTGAACTACTACCATAATAACTAGGGGTAAGCATTGCTTAATTTAGTAATACTGCATTTGCTCATGAAATTATTCCCATAGGTTCCTTAATTCAAACGACAACATAACCATGTTGGGGAGTTAACTTGTTGAACTGTGGACCCTGTCACAACCTCTGGTTAGACCAACCGGCACTGTCACAGGGAATCTCATCAATTCATTCAAATATCATTAGCAAAGTTTTCTCAACCATAGAAATACAGTCCTCTCTGCTTCAAAGGGCTTGTGTTAGTTTTAAGCAAATGAAGACTATTAATGAGGATAGAGTAAATATTTTTATTAATGAGAAATACCATAGAAATATAAATCATGATGCTATTACAATTGAGATAAAAACAGTATAATCTGAATATAAAAATGTTCCAGTGGTAACCCACAAATGTATGGTATATCACATATATTTTTAGTAGCATCTTGATTACTTTGTGGTTGAAAGCACACCTTGCAGACCAGGAAAGGTCATGCCCTGCCCTACTAGAAACAGAAAAGAGGAACTTCTGGAAAATCACATTTCTTTTGAGGAAAAACACCTTCTCCCAAATCCCACACGTGGGCAGATTAAAGGACTAATAGTAATTAAAGATTGACACGGAGTGAGTAAGATTAATATTAGAGAAGGATTACATCAAAAGAGATTTCCATCAAAGGGTCCTTTCTCTTTCCTCCTGTAGAAAGCCTAGCACACTGAAAGAGGCCTTATGCAAAGTGTCCTAAGCCTCTCAGCGCTTTCAAAGAAGCTGAAAAATGTGAAGAGTTACGCGCAAACGGATTCTACTGGAAAATGTCAGGACTTATAATATGCTTAAGGTTTTACCCACAGAAAGGAATCAATCCTGTATTGGAGGGTGAACTGAGTTAGGGATATCCAGGAATTTGGGAGTTCTGTTTGGAAGCTGGGGATTTTATTTGGGATAGTTTTAGTTAAGAGTAGATAGGATAGACAGAATGAAAAGGTGCCATTTCGTCACATCCAGAAGAGCCAATCAGAGAGGTAGCTAAACAAAGGGTTTCCCGTGTGACCAAATGCAGTATGCATATGTCTATAAAATGAAATTGTAGACTGTTTCCTGAGCAAACAAAAATGAATATTTTTTTTCTTCAGTGTGGTTGTTTGACTGCAAGCTAGACGCAGAATGAAACTGAGAATTCCATAGAAGTTGGTTCTGGGATACAGGGTGAATGGATTTCTGGATTTGGGACATTGGGGAACATTATATGGGAGGCTCTCATTTGCTGTGTTTAGCATTGATATCCATAAAATAGCTTTATATAAGTGAAGATTCATTCCTTAAGTACAAAGGTCAAGAATATTATTGTCATTTCTCTTCCATTCGTTTACGCAGTCTATGGCCCTTGAATGCCAACAGTGTCAAGTAAGTACTAGCCTTATTTTAGCGCGTGAGTGTTTAGTACTAACAAAGTCTTATATAAATACATAGAGTACAAGGGTACTTAAGAATGTATAAAAACAAAGAACTAACCATTTCAGGGTTCAGATTTGTGTCTGGGTGTTTCATAAAATCATTAAATCACTATAATATTACCAACACTGATATAGCACTTCGGCGTTTGCTACATAACTCAGTAGTATTCTGGTAATCCCACTTCTCCTAACAGGCTACAGGAGAGCTGTTTTCAAGGGTCTTTTCATTCAATGCTATTACACTGATTACAACTGGATAGAGTGTGTGCTGGGACCCTGAGATTAATTCCTGAAAATGAATAGAGGAAGAGAGAACATTTTTAATAGCCATACAACATTTATTAGTGTGGTGACTATACAGGGTACTCCAAAGAATGACATTAGTTCCTCTTCTAGCTGCAGTGAGCATCAAATGAGAACATATAAGACAACAGTCTTCCAAGTATCATGTGCAAACTCAAGTGTGACAATTTTATACGTCAGCACATGCGGAGCTGATCTTTGAAGGTGCTTAAAGTGGCATATTCTGTATTCTTTAGAGTTTTTACGTCTACAGAGACTCGTGTTTTATATTTCAGTTTAACAAAGCATTTTAAAATGCCTAAAATTTTCTATACTTGGAGAGGACTAGCTAGATCAATCCTAATAAATACAACTCCATGTGAAATGGCTTATACTGCACTGTATACTGTGTGTAGAGGTACACAGTGTGGCTCAGGTTTTTTTCACACCAGATGATGATGCTCTTAGGGGAGATTCTGGAAAAGTTCAGGCTAGCTGGAGAAAGTAGATTATAGGAGGCATGCCTTTGAAGGTTAGACCTGGATCCTCACTCTCTGCTTACTGTCTGCCATCAGGTGGAAGCTTCCTTCTTCGTATACCCCCACTACTGTGATGTTCTGGTTAGGTAATCTCTAACAAAGCCCTCTGAGCCTGTGAGCTGAAATAAATCTCTATGTTGTTTCTCTGGGATTTGAACACAGATGCTAAAACTAACGTAAATACTGTAACTAGATTATCAAAATAGTCATGGAATCCCTAATTTTCTTCCGTGTCTGATATTCTAATTAGAATTATCTAATACAGGGAACCAATCACAGATGACTTGTCACAATTTCTATGACCTAAAGTGTATAGATTATATAAAGGCCCCTGTATTTATGAACAAATGGGGTTTTTTTGCATAGTTACTTCTTGCTATATCTTTTAGAAAACATTCTTTTCAGTGACTCTAGCAGACTACAAAATATTTGAGGTAAACTTGCACTAAGATGTATTTTCCCAGCAGCTAATACCATCAGAAGGTAAAATGATCTCAATAAATTATAGAAATAGACCATAGTCAGATACTCTATGCAAACCAAAGATACCAAGGATGTCTCGTTGAGAATATATCTGGAAGACAACACATTTAACTAGAGAGACCCAAATGTCTCCAACTTCAAATTAGGAATTGAGGAATGGGGGCATTAACTGCAGGTGATTCCAGTGAAATTTCATCACAGAGGGAAAATATCCTCTTTTGTAATTCCCTTCTCTAGTCAAATGGCCCAGACAGATGATAGATGACCTCAAGGGACAAAAATACAGATAATCGATAACTGATCACATAGACACTGGGAGAACAAGAATATAAAAGCCTGAAATGCAGCTACATGGGAGGAGTCAGTTATAATGTTCTACATAAAAAATGACTACTATACATAGTGCTTTATTAGATAGTTTGTAATCAACTAGAAGTGTTCAAACATTCCCACACAAAGAAATGAGAAATCCTTAAACATAATGAAGTGCTAGTCATACCTCAGAGACACGTGCTCAATATCAAATGAAACAAAAATAGTGTTTAATAACAACACATGTCCACAGAGCAATAAGGTATTTTAGCATTCATCAATAAAATTCTATTCCCTTTACTACATTGCTGCATTCGATTGGATTAGGCAGAAATCCTTCCTTATTGAGAACAACAAACACATATATAATGTATTTTGATTAAATCCATCCTCCTTTCTCTTCTCTTCAATTCTCCCCTATTCCCTTACCACTTTATCTCCCAACTTTGTGAGTTATTTTCTATAAACAAACAAACAAATCCATGGAGTTCACTTAGTGTTGCCTGCCTGTACATAGATGTGGACTGCATTCCAGAAGACAGTTTACTCTGTCTCCTATCAATTGCCAATGGCTTCTCATTTATGGATGGAACTTCACTGGCTCTTCTTTTTCCGTGCTGGCCTTTGTCTGGCTTGATCTTGTCATGTTTGTGTGAGTTTATGTATGCAACAATTCTACCATGTCCAGCAAATAATGTTTGTTTTCTTTCAGCCTCCTGTTCTACAATGATCCCTTGAGGGGGAAGAGGAGATGTGATCCAAATGCCAGGTTTAGGGTTAAGCACTCCACAGTCTTTCATCATTTAGGAAAATGACAGTATTAGGTCCTTTTCTAGGGTTTACATGACCTAGCCAGTCTTGGTCTTTGGGCCCAGTTAATGGTACTGGGATGATTTCTGTCCTGTGGAACAGTCTTTACACCAAAGTGTTTGATTACGCCCATAACATCTGCACCACTACTTCATGAACATAGTTTGTCATGCCAGCCATTATTATTGCTCATACTATTCATAGCAGGGTAGGATTACTAATAACAAATAAAAATAGTGAGTCTGGTGTGAAGTAATGCCAAAACCAGGAGATGTGTGCCTTATGAGAAGGAATTTCTGTAGTTTATAAGTTTTCTATTTGTTATTGTGGCAAAAAGTGTTGTCTACTAAGAACAGCTGGGCACTAAGAAATACTTTTGGTAGATGTAAAAACTGATGATCATGAAAGATAGTGCATAGGGGTTGGAGATAAACCCTGTTTTCTTATCAATCACGCTGAAAAAAATTTTTAATTGGATTGGACAGTGTTAAAATCTTCATAAAATCTAGGCTGAGTTTTCCCAGAAGACAGTTCTTATAAAAATGATAAGAAGTCTGTAGTTAAATGTCCCCAACTGGGAAAGGGAAATTATTTCATTTAATAGAGAACAGAAACACAGTGTGTTAATGGCCTGAAAGATTAAAGAAACAATAGTTTCTAAATTATGCCAGTTAATATAAGAGAAAATTCTCTTTACTGCTGTGCATCAACTCACTGGCCATTAAGGACATTTGTAGTTGAAGTTCAAGGAGGACTGGATGGGCAAATTAGACCAGGGCTAAAGTTGTCTATTAGATCACAGATAACCAAGAGTTCATAGCAAAACAAAGCGTCTTTACTTCCTGGCCTGGATTTTGCTTTGTTCTGTGGATTTTCCTGATTGAATAAGATCTCTCACAAGTGCTATGCACTGAGTCACTCTGGAATTAGTTTTTCAGTATTTATATACCTAAATTATCAGCCAGCAGCCTACAAATCCAAAATTACAGGTGTTTAAAAAAAGACTTTGACTTTCTGCTACTTTTAGTTTGAAAGACATCTCAAGACACCACTAACTCTGATAAACCATGAACTGAGTGAGCCTCTCTAATTTGAACCTCTTTGGAAAGAAGGGCATACAATGATAACCTTTGGGAGGGAAACTTTTTCCTAGCTGGCAAGCACCAATATTGT
This sequence comes from Montemys delectorum, assembly GCA_019843815.1. Lineage (NCBI taxonomy): Eukaryota > Metazoa > Chordata > Mammalia > Rodentia > Muridae > Montemys > Montemys delectorum. Next base: position 7,472 of record JADRCD010230034.1, on the reverse strand, counting down.
GGGGTAACCAACAGCTTTGTGATTGGACTTAGGACCTACTTCACAGGAAAAAAATACCTGCTACTATAAGTACGGCCAAGAACCCGTGTCTGGGGAGCTCATAAGCTCTAGAGGTGAATAGAGTACTACTGTTTCACTAAATGGGCGCAGTAAGAAGGTGCCATTTAAACTTGTATCTCTAAACCCATAGATTAGTATAGCTCTGACCTCATTAGGGAAGTTTCATGTGCAGTGCATGAGCCACAAGTGGGACATCTATACCATGCCACCCCCTGAAAGTTCAGGAACCATTGTAGAAAGTGAGGCTAAAATATTGTGAGAGCTGGGGAGTCAGAGAGGACTGGATGAAATTAATCTTCAGGACCTGACTGAACCGTTATATTTATGAACTTACAGCAGTGGTGGTTGACTGCATCACATTAAAGCAGCAAACAGTCCAGCTTGAATTAGGGAGGGTAGGATTATGAGCTCAACAACCCCCACTGAGAAGCCATTGGCAGTCATTGGCTTCCAGAGAGAGTTGGGTTCTTAAGAGTGCCACCTGGGCTGCAGAGATGGCTCAGTGGTTAAGAGCACTGACTGTTCTTCCAGAAGTCCTGAGTTCAATTCCCAGAAACCACATGGTGGCTCACAACCATGAGTAATGGGATCCGATGCCCTCTTTCTGTTGTGTCTGAAGACAGCCACAGTGTATTCACATAAAATAAATAAATAAATAAATAAATAAATAAATAAATAAATTTCATGTACATAAAATCAATAAATAAATCTTTAAAAAAAAGAAAAAGAGTGTGACCCATAGTGGGCTGACTAAGCTACAGTAGATAGCTCCAGGAAGCTGGAAGCTGGAAGCTGGGAGGAGTTAGGATCTGGGAGAAGTTAGAGGGAAGAAGAGTAGGGAGTGATTATGATAAAAATATATCATGTGAATGTATAAAACTCTCAAAGAATGAAAATATTATATTTTTAAAAGAGAAAATGTATAAATTTGAAGTACAGTGAGAAAGGATTACACATAGGGAATTTTATTTAATATCTAGAATAAATTCAATAGTAATTATCAAATGTAAGATAAGCATTTTAAAATGAAGGAGGAGGGGGGAGGAGGAGGAGGGGGAGGAGAAGGAGGAGGAGGAGGAGGCGATGAGTTTATAAAGGGAGATGAACAGTCAGCAAGAAAGTTGTGAATAATTATTAAATTTGAAAAGTTAAAAAACTGGAGCAGTAATATTTGGATGATACTTGATGATGTAAACGAGAAAGGAGGAACTGCTTGCTTCCAGGTAATTAATTTCCAGGTTTTAATAACTGGTTAACTCCTCAGAGAATGGTGTGCAGTTTGAAGGAGCCTACACATATATGTGGATGTGTTTTGTAGTGCGGACAACAGGTGGTGTCTGCCAGTGTCCTACCTCTAGGAAATGATACATGTGTGCTTGCTGCATACCCGAGTCCCACAGAGCAAGCTCTCTGCGCAGACATTCTTTTTCTTTGGTGGCTGAAGGCAGAGGTCACACAGAATGAGAAGATCAATGCTGAAAAGTCCCTCAGCAACACACAGCACACAGTCACATGCATTTAATTTTCTTTCACCAAGGCTGCTGTTTCCAACCTGTCTCGCTGATAACGAGGCAAACTCATCACACAGAAACCAAATAACAGTGAGGCTGCACAAAATCTGAGATGTCCAAGGCGCAGATGAAGAGAAACTGGCAGGTTCCAGGGCTGATTCAGCCTGGCTGGGGTTTGAACTTTTTTTACCTAGTCCCACTCCACACTCAGCAAAAGAGTGCTTACGGTTGTCATCACTACACTCAAAGTCTGCGAAGCTTCATGTCCTCCGGGCCAGACTCTCTTCAGCAAATGCTGTCATTGAGCAGGAGCTGCTTGGGACGCACCACTCTGAAAGAGCACATCTTCGTCTAGGGGAGGCTGACCGAGAGGTTGGATTTTGACCAGGAAAGAAACCGATGGTAGTTGTAGGAGTCAAGTCAGCCACTTGGGTTTTTGTTGTCATCTGTCCCTTTGAGTAGTCATCATGCCCACTGCTTTTCGGTTTTTCTTCTTGAAATACTATGATCAGCAACATATAAGATTTCTGTTTTGAGGGTCTATTTTGCTCTGAGTATAGCAACAGATGCCTGGGATCCTTCATGCATCAATCACAGCTCCTGGCATCTAGTTCATCCTGCGTGGGTATGGGAGGGGAATGACCTGCAACTTGATCTTAACAATGTTGGGGTCGGTGGGTGAAGGCTGTTGGCTGGCATCTCAATAAACTTTAGAGGCTGCGGAAGCTCACAGGACCAAAGCAGGCAGATCATTCATAGCCCCTCCTGTCTCAAAGTGTCTGTCACTAGTATTCAGAATACCCATACAAGGCACTGTGTGTTTTTCTGGAGATGTAGAAGAGAAGGCCCAGTGGACAGGGGATGTAAAGATGTTATCTATTTAGCTGGCAAGAGAAAAATCACAGCGGAACTCTTTCCCAGGAAGGAATTCAGAAACCAGATCCAGCACAAAGGAAAGATGAGCCCCGCTGGTTGGTAGCACACCATCATTTCCTGTGTTGAAACATTAACATTTTCAGATATAATGGGCCTCTTTTTTTTTTTCCAGGCCAGTAGGCACAGACAATGTGCCCAGGAATTACACAAAGCTGGCCCAGCAGCAGGGCTTTGCACTTGAAACAAAGATCTGGACTTTTCTGCCTGTTCAGAGAGAACTGGGACATGAAGACACTGATGACTGGCATGTGTGGTTGTGAGGATTAGCTGGGTTCTGTGGAATGCCACGCTGGCACCCTGAGCTTGCATTCTGCACCTCTTCATGCCACTGCCTTAAAAGGGATGTCCCCCTTTCAGTTAAATGCCCTTTGGGGGAGCATTTTTATCAAAATAAAAGAAGTTGCAGTAAAACAGAAGGGACTGCAGTTAGGACTCAGCACATTTCTTAACAGGGAACTGAAATGGAAGCAGCTTGCCTTTACCCTGAGGTTAGTTACCTTAGAGACCAAGTAAAAGAGAAAGTCTAGAAGGGAAACACCGAAGAGTGATTACAGAAAACCAGAGACTAAGCATCAAGAGCCGGGCTTGTGCTTGTCATAGTTTGGGGTGTATTACTGGCACCTAGCAGGTTTCTCCTATGTAACTCCACACTGAGCAGATGTAAGCGGACATGCCAGACGAACACACATTGCACACAATCAGGGAAACAAAGCATGAGATGCTGTTTCCCCTGAAGTGTAGAACTGGGTAAAGATTTAAATTGTCTGAGGTTTTAATTGTTATATTTTTATTAGATTATTAAACTAATTAAGTTATTAACTTAATAAAAATGTAAGGATACCCCCTCTTCTCTTGGAAATCCAACTCCCATAAAACAGTCTCAAAAATCATATTTACTGACTGAACACTTGCCATGAAAGGAAAAACAGCATCTTGAGAGGTTAACTTATTTTGACATAGCTCCGCCAGTCAGGTGCTTATTCTAAGCCATTCCTGTGATTTGAGCACAGCCGCAGCTCCAGGAAGGATCTGAGGAAGAGGAGGCACAAAAGCAAAGGGTCTTAGAGGAAGACAGGAAGTAGGCTCTCCTTCAGAAAGCAGAGCTTGCTGGAGCCCTCCGAGTCTTGCATTGATGGGCCTGGAGCCTCCTGGCTGTGGTTCCATGTAGTGCTCAATGGTTCTAAGATAAGAGGCCCCAGGGAGGGGCCACTCTGGATTTAGCATATTCTGAGAAGGCCAGGTAGTTATGCAGAATGCTTTCCCTTCCTAACATAAACTTTTAGTAACTTAAGAACATTGTTTAGAGCGCCATTAATGGACTGTCTTTTCACTGAAGAGTTTTTAATTTTTTTTTTTTTAGATTTATTTATTGTATGTTATATGTATGACTATTTGTCTGCAGGTATGTCAGTGCACCATGTCGGTGCAGTTCCACAGGAGTCAGAAGAGGGCATTGGATCCCCTGGTACTGGGGTCATAGATGGTCGTGTGGGTGCTAGAACGTGAACCCGAGTGCTCTACAAGAGCAGCAAATGCTCCTAACCCCTGAGGCATCTATCCACACCTCAGTGTTCTGCTTTTAATATTATCTGACCTGAAAGGAGCCTTTCTACTATTCTGTTTATATTCCAGAATGCAAAGTGGTCTTACGCTGGGAACACCCTCACAGCGATCTCAATCTCCACCACGCAGAAGAGCAAAACTCCAATGGCCTTGGCAGGTTTCAAGGTACCGGGAAAGATGCCTGTTAACCTGAAGTACCACTTCCAGACCATCAGGACTAATTTGACAATTAGATATAGGTCCCATCAGTGATTAATTATTCATTTTATCGCTTACATCTCTACCCTTACAAGTGGATCACTTTCTAGTCTGAATCCACATCTTCTACTCACTGTTTATGCAAGGTAATGCTTCAGAGGGCTGCAGAGTTAAACAGTTTACTGACTGCTGCTTTCTGCAGATACCAAGAAGCATCGCCATATTGAACATCATGTTCATGCCACTAGAGAAAATCCTTTCGATTTGTTTATGCCAGCACTTCTCAACCTACTTAATTAAAAGTTCTTTAATCCTTCATTTGGAAACCAGAAATAACAGTAATTATCTTCCAGAAGACACTAAAGTACCTATAGTAGAATTTTCACAAAGCACCATAAACAGAGGGGATGGCATCCCTTACCTGGCACTTTATTCTATTTCCTCTCAATAGTATCTACTAAATTTCTCTGAAGAGCAGCAGCACAGTATAGGCAGGTTTTCTAGCCATATACAGAAGCAACATCACCTTCAAATATCTGGAAGGCACGAATGTAACAAATGAACTTTTGTCATCTAAAGGACACCCACCTCTAAGGGGATGAAAATAAAGACTGAATCATGCTCTCCTGTAGGATCTGGATTCTGATGAGGAGGTCCTCTTTTATTTCACAACCCTGACTTTTGTGGTCTCAAATCAACAGTGAGTATGGGTGACACTAGAGCAAAATGAAATAAGGACTTTTCCTTGACAACTTAATCCTTTCCTTCTGCTGAACTGTCCTTCCAATGACAATATTTAAGGGAAGATTGTGAGCCACCAACTATCTTATACAAAGACTCTTAATGCAATAGGAAGGTACTTTTACGGTTCCACTAACTGCAGAAAAGACACAAAGAAGAATGCCAGAAGAAAGTGTGACATAGGTTGATATAACATAAGGTTGGTCACAGGGTTCATTTTCTGTTGATAAGCCTATGAGAGGAGAAAGCTGAAGGATCCAAAATGATCCTTCCCTCAGCCTGGACTGGAGGAGGAGGGGGAGGAGGAGGAGGAGCACAAGGAGAAGCAGGAGGAAGAACAGGAGGAGCAGGAGGAGCAGGAGGAAGGGGAAGGAAGAGGAAGATGAGCAGGAGGAGGAGCAGGAAGAGCAGGAGGAGCAGGAGGAACAGGAGGATCAGGAGGATCAGGAGGAGGAAGAGGAAGATGAGCAGGAGGAGGAAGAGGAGGAGGAAGAAGAGTAGGAAGAATAGGAGGAGCAGGAGGAGGAAGAAGGATAAGGTCAGAAATAGAGAGGGTCAAGGAATCCAGAGGGTTTAAACTGGTGTCATCCATTTGCTAGATTTTAGGGAGGTAAGCAGCAGGGGGTCCCTGGAAGCTTGCAAAAGGCTCTTTCAAGCCCAAGCAGTAATTCTTCTGAGATGGGACTGTGAATCTCACCAAAGTAAAAATGGATGGTTTCTTAAAGGAGAAGTTGAGGACCAGCCAGATGGCTTTCTGGGTGAAGGCATTTGCTGCAAAGCCAGAGTTTGATTGGTAGAACCCAGACAGTGATAAGAACTAACTCCCTCAATTGCCCTCTGAACTTCACACATGTGCTTAGGCACACACATACACATACACATAAATACACAAAAGAGAACTTAAGCTGCAAAGACGGAAAACCAGGTAATTTCAAGGGTAAATACAAAGTTAAATCAGCAGGACAAAGCCAAATGTATGAAATGTAATTTACTCACTTCTATATGTGTACATGTTCATGTGTGCATGTGCACATGTGTGTTTGCATTTGTGTGTGCTCTGGAGATGGAGGCCATACTCTGGAAGGCCAGCCACCTCTCTTGAAACATGGCCTCTCATCAGTTTTGAACTCACCAATTAGGCTTAGACTGGCTGGCCAACGACCCTACCTGTGCCTTCCCAGCACTAGCAGTACACCTGTACACCAGATCACTGGCTATCTCCTGTGGGTTCTGGGGATGGAACATAGGTTCATGCTTGCATGGCAGGCACTTTACCAACTGAGCTATCCCCAAGCCCTGTCACGGACATTTGATATCCTATTTCTTACGTTACAACTCACTGAGAGCAGTGTAGTTTTATTTAAACACCACAGTTGATCTTTGACGTCCATAGATTTTTGTCTGTTTGAATTTGCCTGCTTGACCTCATGACCTCAGATCTGCACTTTCATGGGCTTTGCTGGCATATGCGGCATGATGAAAAGTTCCCATCATCCCTCAAATGCTCCTGGTTGAGTAGAAGGGAAGCAGTGCTTTGCCCACCTCCTTCATTTGCATACTATAAATTTGGTGCTCTGTTTAGCACCAAGTTTGTTTTTTTTACATTACTGTGCTTTTTACTGGTTTTTTGCTGTGAAATCTTTCCCCAAGCAGAGTGCTGAAGAGTTACACAGTCTCCCTCGGTGCAAGAATTCTGTGCCATGCATTCGAAAGGAAATACATTTTAGATAAGCTTAGTTCAGGCACCCATTCTAGTTCAGCTGAGTGCTGTAATGACCCAGCAGTGGGCATTCAATAAGGTGTCTTTGCCAGGCACGGCAGGGCACACCTGCAATCCCAGTATTCAAAAGGCTGCTAAGGAAAATCATGCACTTGAGGCTGGTAAGAATGAGCTGGTGAGATCCTGTCTTAAAATCCCTACAAAAGTGAGTAAGCAAATGACCCAAAAGCAAGTTCTCCTGAAGGAGGCATGGCGGTGGCTCAGTGCAGTGCATCAGCTGTGTGTGTGTGTGACAAGCAGTTGTGAAAGGTGGTTGGCAGAGACTTATGTGGACCCAATTACGCATTAGACTATAGACTATAAATAGAGCAGAGGAGGCTTCACTACACACGGGTGTAGAGTAGTTGGTTTCAGACCAATCTGGCACCAAGAACTAGAAAATTGTATGTAAATGTTTGATGAGGTTGAGCTGTAAAATCAGCATGAACTTGTGGGCCTAAAATAGCACAGAAGAGAAAGCCATTGAGATTGCAAAGGGATGTTGGGAGAAATTAAAGAGAACTAAAGCTTGAACTAGACACATGGATAGGAAGACCAAATCCTCTGACAATTTCATTTCCCCAACTGGGTCCACTGAAAGTATTTGGGATGCAATGAGCTGAAGCTTGTAAGCTTGAAGAACAGCAAATGAAGTGTTTACACTGGACCAGTGCACACATGGAAAAGCTGTGGGTCCATTAACA
>JADRCD010230033.1:504-22850 GCA_019843815.1 Montemys delectorum | reverse complement strand
CACAAGGTAATAAAGGTTTGCTGCAGAAGGATCCTGTGTGTGTGTCCGTGTATTCCTGCCGGCGGGAAGATAGCGCGGACCACAGGGACTTTGAAAAAAGATTTATGTATTTATTCTATGTATATGAGTATACTGTAGCTGTCTTCAGACACACCAGAAAAAGGCATCGGATCCCATTACAGATGGTTGTGAGTCACCATGTGGTTGCTAGGAATTGAACTCAGGACCTCTGGAAGAGCATTGAGTGCTCTTAACCACGAAGCCATCTCTCAAGCCCAGAATATGGGAAACTTTGTAGTCTCCACTGAGACACTTGATAATGTCTTTGTCTCTAGTGAGAACCTGTACAATCCTTTAAAACCCAAGAGAACATGGGGGTGAACTTGGAACTTCCCTACAACCCGGGAAGGCCTTGGGCCTCAGTCAGAACCTATAGAAGATTTTAGGACACAATGAGAAAATTGAAAATTCTTCAGATATTAGAAAAACCTGTTGAAGTCCTTCTAGATCTTGTGATAACATGGAGAAAGTTTTAGGCCCTACTGAAACTCTAAAACAATATGGGTAAGGCTTTAAGATATGGTCAGAACATGGGAAGGCTTTGGGCCTGAGTTACAACCTGGGATGACCTTATGCCACAGTGAGAACCTGTAGATGTTTTAAACCCCAGAGAGAAAGTAAAAGGCCTAAAACCTCAATGAGACTTTATAGAAGGCCTTAAATCCCAGTGAGAACCTGGAGAAGGCCTTAAGCCTCAGTGAGGCCCTTTAGATTTTAAGCCACAGTGAGAACATATGGAAGGTCTTCAGAGACTGTGAAAAACTGTCAACAGTCTTGTAGAATCTATAGGAGCTTGGGAAAAATTTAGACCCCAGTGAGAATCTGGGTAATACCTTGGTCTCCATGGAGGTTCTGGGCTAAGCATTTGGAAACAATTAGAGTATGGGGGGAAACTTATCCACAGTGGCAACTTGGTAAGATCTTGGACCCTAATAGAACCTTCCTTAGAAGCTAGTAAGAATCTAAAAAATCCTTAGGCCCAGCAACAACCTGAGAAGGCCTTGGGCCCAAGTGAGAACCTGTAAAATCTTAAAACCCACTGACAACATGGGAAAGACCTTAGACCCCATTGAGACCCTCAGGAATCCCTTAAGCTCCAAGGAGAATCTGTAGAATACTTTAGGCCACAGTGAGAACTTGTAAAATGCCTTATGCTTCAGTGAACTTTGAGGAAGGCCTTGGATTATAGTAAGAACCTGGGGAAGGCCTTAATAAGTATCAGTGAGAATGTGCAGAAAGTTTCTCCACCGTGAAAACTTGAGGAAGGAATTCAGACCCAGTGACAACTTTTAAAAGGACTTATAGAACCTGTGAGATGTTGGAAACATTCTTTGACATGAGAGAGACCCTGGATCTCATTAGGCTCTGGTGAAAATGTGAGCAAAGCCTTAAGACCCAGTGAGAATCTGTGTAGGCCTCAGGTGCTAGTGATAACCTATAGAAGGCTTTAAACACTGGTGAGAATCTCAGAAAATTTGTTGAGGTTTGGTCTTTTGCTGTGTTGTTTTTTGGGGGAGGTCTTTTATTTATTCATTTATTTATTTATTTATTTATTTATTTATTTTGAGACAGGGTTTCTCTGTGTAGCCCTGGATGTCCTGGAACTCACTCTATAGACCCGGCTGCCCTTGAACTCAGAAATCCACCTGCCTCTGCCTCCCAAGTGCTGGGATTAAAGGGATCAAAGGGATCGAGCACCACCACCACCAGGTTTTGCTGTGTATTTTAATGCTAAGTGTAGGCCCCAAAGACTTAGTTGCCCCACCCCCCGGGTTATTTGTGATTGCTAAATAAAACTGCTGACAGCCAATAGCTGGGCAGGAGAGACATAGGCGGGGTTTAGTTTTTCCAGGCTTGTGTTCGGAAAAGAACCATAATGGGGTGAAGGAACAGGAGGAAAAAGTTGCCAAGGGTTAGGAGTCAAGAACACATGGCCCCAAGGACTGCCTAATTGGAGTTAAGAGGAACCCAGATGAAACATAGTAATAACTCAGGTTTATCGATAGGAAATATATTTTAATAGCATAGACGGTAGATATCTGCCTAGCTGTTGTGCTGTTCAAGGTTTATTATAAGTATAAAGGTTGTGTGTGTCTTTTATCTGGGAACTAAATGGTTAAAGGCAGGGTAGAAACCCCAGGGTTGTAAAATGTTCTACAAAAGACCTTAGCCCCTTTGCATTCCTGAAGAATGCTATAGGCCTCAGTGAGAAACTTGGCAAAGCTTTAAGACTCAGTAAGAACACAGGGAAGGCCTTAGACCCCAGTGAGAGCCTGTGGTATGTTTAGGGTGAGAACCTAGAAAAGGCCTAAGTCACAGTCAGAACCTACAGAAGGTTTTATGAGCCAGTGACAATGTAGGGCAGGTTTTTGGCCTCAGTGATACTTGGAGTAAGCTTTAGATCAAGTGAGAATCTAGAGAAGGCCTCAAACCCCAATGATAATCTGTAGACGGTTTTAGACCACAGGGAGAACTTATAGAAAGGTCTTCAGACCCACTAAAACCTGTCAAAGCCTTATAGATCTTCTGAGAATTTGGAAAATATTTTGGACCCATTGAGACCCTGGGTAATGCCTTAGGCTCCAATTAGAATCTGAGCAAGGCCTTAGGACATATTGAGGAAATGGGGAAGGCTTCAAAGCCCAGAGACAACCTTGGAAGCCTGTAGGCCCCAGTGAGAACCTGTAGAAGGTTTTAGGCCCCAGTGAGAACTTTGGAAGCCTGTAGGCCCCAGTGAGAACCTGTAGAAGGTTTTAGGCAAAGTGAGAACCTTTAGAACATCTTAGGCACTGAGGAGAACATGGAGAAGGCTTTATTCCTCAATGAGACTTTGGGGGAAATGCCTTAAATTGCAGTGAGAACTTTGGGAAGGCCTAAGGGGTCAATGAAAGTTCAGAGAAAGACTTAGATTCCAATAAGAACCTGAAAAGGGCCTTAAGCCCCAGTGAGAACCTGTAGAAGGTTTTAGGCCACAGTAAGAACATGGGAAAGCCATTCAGACCTAGTGAAAAGATGTTAAAGCCCTTTTAGTACCTGTAAGAACTTGAGAAATTTTAGGCACCAGAATAACCCTGAGTAATATGTTAGACTCCTTTGTAAACCTGGACAAAGTCTTTAACAACAGGCAATCTGGGAAGGCCTTTGGCCAAGAGATAACCAGCAGAAGGCCCTTTACAACAGTGATAATCTGAGAAGGCCTCAGGCCCCCTTAGTAGCCTGGATAAGCTTTAAGATCCAGTGAGACCATGGAAAGGGTCTTAGGTCCCACTGAGACCCTGAGCAATGCTGCAGGCTCCAATGAGAACCTGGGTAAAGATTTAAGAGCTAGTGAGAACATGGGAAAAGCCTTAGATCCTGGGCTTTTCAACCTGGGATGGCCTTACTCTTTAGTGAGAACCTATAGAAAGTTTTAAGCTCCAGAGAGTTGTTAGGGAAGGCCTAAGACCTAAGTGGGACTTTGGGAATGGCTTTAGATACCTGTGAGAACCTAGAGCAGGCCTTAAATCCCAGCAAGAAGCTATAGAAGAGTTTATGCCACCGTGAGAATATGGGGAAAGTCTTCAGATCCCATGTGTCTTAGTCAGTGTTCTGTTGCTTTGAAAAGACCATGCCCATGCTTATAAAACAAAGCATTTCATTGGGTTGCTTACAATTTCAGAGATTTAGCCCATTATTTTCACAGTGTGAAATTCATGGTGGCACACAGGTAGACATGGTAGATGAGAGTTCTCTTAGCATCTGTGAACAGAAGAAGGAGAGAGCACTGAGCCTAGCTTGGACTTTTGAAAATCTCCAAGCCTACCCTTCCTTAGTAACACATCCTCCAACACTACATACCTCCACACCTATTCTAACAAACCTATAACCTTAATCTTTTCAAACAGTAACACTCCACTGTGACTAAGCATCCAAACCATTCTTATTCAAGCCATCACATAGTGAAAACCCATTGAAAGTTTTAAAGACCTTGTAAGAACTAGGAAACAGTAACTTTTATTCTCTTGCTATAATTGCCCTCTCACAGTCTTACTGCCTCCATCTGCTAAGCTTGGCCTAGTCCTGGAAGTTTCTATCCTCCATACAATCTAATTTAGGCCTAGAATGTTTCTTGCCTATGAGACTTGCTGCCTTTCCAGCTCTTTCTGAGCTCTGGCTAGCTTGTGAACTCACCTCTTCTAACTCAAAACTCCTCTCCACACTAACTGATTCAATCTAGCTACTCTATCCCAGCCTTTCCTGAATTGCTCTGCTTGTCCTCATATTAATGTTGGCAATATGTTCTTATCTTCTGGCTCCTTCTCATTCTCTGGCTTGTCTGTCTTTACCTATACCTAGCTTGTTCTTCTCTCTTTAAATCATGTGCCTTCACAACTGTCCCAGTAAAAGTGCCTCCTTCCTTTCTTTTTCTCTGTGCTGCTTTCTCTTAAGTAGCTTCGCTTTCCTCTCCTCTCATGAGAATTGGGCATATCCTTTTTCTTTTTCTTTTTTTTTTTTTTTTTCAGTAAATAACACAAACTCTTGGTTCGAATTGTGATCAAATATCCTGCAACAAGGGAACACTTTCAGGCCACAAGGGAACAAGTGAGACCCTAGGTAATGCCTTAGGTACCAGTAAGAACATGAGCAAGGCTTTAAAAACTAGCGTTTTAAGTGTGTAGGTTTAGATTTTTCCAAACCTACTTTAATAAGGGTTCTTAAACACTTCAACCTCTCTTCTAGCCCACCAGAGGTTGTTAGGACAAAAGGAAAGGGAATCTGTTTAGAAATAGTACTTTGGGGCGATTCCAGTCTCCACTGTTAGGATATCAGCAGTTTCAGTCCACTAGTAAACCACCAAACATGAATCAGCAGCTGGAGTCCAGTCCACTCATCAGGCACCACACATGAATCAGCAATGGCAGTTTGCTCCAGAAGAAACTGAGACTCTACCATCCAGAAGAAATTGGGAGGCTCTACCAGTCAGCCTGAGTCTGTGGAAGTCTCATGGAAGGCAAGGGAATATCATGAGAAGTCTTTTAGTGAGTTACTTTCTACAAAGTCATGACAAACAAAGATAAGTAAGGCAAGGTGAACCAAAATACATGCACACTGTCAGCAAAGACTAGCAAAGTGGGGTAAGGCAAACCAAAGCACGGAGCCTTATCCCACCATCTGTGGCCATGTTTATGTTCTTTCTTTCTAAACATCACTTGTCTTTTTACGGGTCTACCTCAGCAAAACGTCTTCTCACCTGTGTCTGGTTTAGCAAAACATCCTTTCGCCTGTTTTCCCCCTTGCAAAACATCATTATGACTCGAAGCATCTTGTATCTCCAAAAAAAAAAACCAAACAAACAAAAACAAAAACAAACAAACAAAACCAGAAATTTTCACTTTTTAATGACAACCTGGGAAATCCTTAGGCCCCGACGAGAACCTGTTTAAAGTTTTAGAACCCAGTGAGACCTGAAAAAGGCCTTAAGACTCAGTGAGATTTTGGGAAAGTCTTTGGGTCCCAGTGAGAACCTGGAGAAGCTCTTAAGCATCAGTGAAAACCTGGTTACAGAGTGAGAACATTGGAAAGGCCTAGAGATCCAGTGAAAATGGTCTGTGAAAATTTGGGAAAATTTTTAGACATCAGTGAGACCCTGGTTACACTTTAGGCACATTGAGATCCGTGTAATGCCTTAGGCTTCAGTGAGAACCTGGCAAGGCTTTAAGACCCAGTGAGAACATAGGGAAGGCCTTACACCCCAGTGTCAACCTGGGAAGAACTTAGGTCCCAGTGTGAACCTGTGGAAGGTTTTCGGCCTCAGTGAGTACCAGGAAAAGACCGTATGCCTCATTGAGACCCTGATGAGTACTTAAAACCCAGTGAGAACCTGGGAAAGGCCTTAGGTCCTAGTGATAACCTGGGAAGTTTCTCCTTAGACCCTGGAGAAAGCCCTAGACCCCAGCAAGTACCGGGAGAAGGCCTTCCTTCAGTCCCAGTGAGATTATGGAGAAGACCTTATATCCAGAGAGAAGTCTTATGACTCAGTGAAGACCTGGTGAAAATGCTAGGCTCCAGTGGGGATGGGGATGTAGTATAGCCATTAGGCCATAGTGAAAACCGGGGGATCGCCTTAGACCACAGTAAGTACCAGCAGAAAGTCTTGGCCAGTCAGAAACTGGGAAGACCTTAGGACACACTGAGAACATGCGAAAAACCTTAAGTGCAATGACTCCTGGCATAAGATCTTAGTCTTCTGTGATACATTGGATAATTCCTCAGTATTTATGTGATCCTGGAGAAATTTTCAGCCTCCATTGTAAACTTGAAGGGTTGGAGACCCCCTGTTAGACACTAGGGATGGCCTGTGTCCCAGAGAGACACTGGAAAGACCTTAAGCCACAGAAAGACCCTGAGGAAAACCTTGACCTCAATGAGACCCTGGTAAAGTACTTGAACCCTAGAGAGATTCTGGAGATGTCTTATGAACAAGACAAACCCTGTAAAGGGCTTTATGTTCCAGAAAGACCCCAGTAAATGCCTTAGGTCCCCAGAGAGACCATAGAAAGATCTTGAGCCCAGTGAGACCCTGGGAAATCCTTATTCTTGACTGAAACCCTGGGAAGTTCTTAAGCACAAATCAAGCTTCAAGTAAGACCTTAGGTCCCAATATTATCATAGGGAAAGCATAAGGCAAGCTTAGACCCTGGAGACAGCTTTAGAACCCACTGTGGCTCCAGGGAAGACCTGGGATCCCAGTGAGACTCCGAGGAAGACCTCAAGCCCTAGTCAGTTCCAGGAAAAAAAGCCTCAAGACCCAATGATAAACTAGGGAAGGCCTTAGCAAACTCAGTCATAAACTAGTGAAAGCTTTACAACCCAGTGAGAACCTGGGGAAAGCCTTAATAAGACCCAGTTAGAATCTGGGAAGGCATTAAGACTCAATGTTGTTATTACTCACTCTGATAGGGCTTCAGACCAGAGAAAACCTACCTACAAAGGTCTTAGACCCTAGTGAAAACTTGGAAATACCTTGGGCCCTAGTACAAATCTGGGAAGGCCTTAGGCCCAATAAAGACATAGGGAAGGCCTTAGACCCAAGTAGAACCTGGTAAAAGCATTAATCCCCAGTGAGAATCTAGGGAAAGCCTGCTACCCCAGTAAATACCAGGATAAGGCCTTAGGCCCCAGTCAGAACCTGAGAACATCTTAGATAGCCTGAGAGAATATGGGAAAAGCCTAAGATGGAATGATGCCTGGTGTAAGACCTTAGTCCTCAGTGATAGTTTAGATAAGTCCAAGATCTCACAGAAATTCTCAGCCCCATTATGATTCTTGTAGGGCTGTAGGATCCTGGGAAAACTTAGGTAAGGCCTGTGCCCCAATAAGACACTGGGAAGGCCTTTTGCCATAGTGACCTTAAGGAAACATTTGGACTTAGTGAGACCCTGCTAAGAACCCATTTAGACTTTGGTGATAACTATTGGCCACAGTAAAACCCTGAGGAAAGCTTCCGGCTACAGTAAGGCTTTAAGAAAAGCCATTATCTTCAATAAGTTCCTGGGGAAAATCTTAGGCCCCATGAAACCTTGCCAAGCAAGCCCTGGGCCCAGTAAGTTTCTGTGGAAGGTGTTAGGCTGAGACTGTGAAGATGTCCTTAGGCTCCCATTCAGTTACTGAAAGAACACAGGGCCAGACAAGTCCATCTGTAAGGTTTTAGGGCTATGTGAGACCCTTAGGAACGTTTTAGGCCCTTAAGAAGTACTTACATCTGAGCATAACAAGATGTCTCTGCTTGTAATGGTGTCTGCTACCAAGCCGGATGCCTTCCTGTGCCTGCCTCTAGGACTCATTTTGTGGAAAGAGGGACTCATGCCCTGTGGATTGTCATTTGACTTCCATATTTGTAAGGAAACAAACTAATCAATTAATTAAAATATAGATATAAAAGAAGAAAAGCAGAGGCTTCATACAAGTCTATGAGCTTTCCTTAGGCCATGGGGACCTTAGGCTATAAAGTCTAGTGAGACAATGGTGAAGGCTTCTAGCCCATGGATGCTCTAGAGAAATCTTCCTCCCCAGTGTGACACATGTATAGTGTTTGGGTATTGCCGAGATTCTGGAAAGTTCTCATGCTTCACTGAGGCCTTAGAAAAGGTCGTGAACCTACTAAAGACCCTAAGATAGGTGGGAGGATCTTTTGCACAGTGTAGAAGGGCCTCAGGCCTCAGAAGCTCTTAGCAAATCCTTGAGCCCCACCAAGATCTGGAGGAGAGCCTGGAACCATTTTAAAACTTGAGCAAGGTCTTCAACTCTATACGACCCTGGGGAAGACTGGCCTTTCCTGAGACCCAAGGGAAGTCCTTAACCCCACTGAAATGCCAAGGCTTTCGGTCCTTTTGGGCTCTGGGGAAGTCTGTGAATCACAAGACACTAGTGAGAGTTTAGAGAGAGCTATGAACCTTGCTGAGTGCCCAGAGAAGGCACGGGCATCATTAAGAATCTGGGACCCTGGGACAGAGAGTAAGATCCTCTGAAAACCTAGAGAACACAGGGGACTGTGCTGAGACTCTTCTCAAAGCAGTACACCACAATGAGATCTCTGGTTCTCTGTTCCTTTGAGAGCTTGGGAGATACTGTGGACCCCTAATAACCATAGGGGAGTCTTAGGGTTCACTGGGCCCCTGGTGTAATGACTCCAGTGTGAGACTTCCCCAACAGACTTGTGTGTTTGGACGCTTGGTCTCCAGCATGCAGTGCTGTTCGGGGAGACTGTGAAACCTTTTCGACATGGGTCCTAGCTGATTGATACATAAAGGGCCATAAGAGTGAGTGTTAGGGTTATAGGCCAGCCAGCCCTGCTTCCGGTCTGAGTCTGCTTCCTGGCCAGCACCTCTGCAGACTCCTTCTTCCACAGACAGGCCAACTTCGGCCACCATAACTTCCGTTCCATGATGGGCCATGAGCTGAAATAAAACCTTTCCTTGCCAAAGTTGCTTCTTTGGGGGACTCATTCACAGGGATGTAGGAAAGGCACTAACTCGGGCAGAAAGAGTTAAGTCTTTTAAGATCTTGGGAAATCAGTGAGGCCCACTGAGGTCCTATAGAGGGCCCTAAGCTCCCTTGGGATCCTCGGGAATGCCATGACTTTGGATGAGAGCCAGGGAGGCAGTGTGAGCCCTGCTGAGTTCCCAAGCAGACTGGGTTTCACTAACATCTGGAGAAAAACCTAAGTCCCTTTAGTACCCTGGGGAAACTACGAATTTGAAAGAGTGGTGATATGGCAGGACCATGATGAGACTCTGAGGGAGACTGTAAGCTCCAAAAGTCCCTAGAGAAGGTCTTAACCCCACTGAAAAACCAGAGCTGTCTCTGGGTTCCCTTGCCTTTAAGGGTACTCTAAAACCTCAGAGGGACTCTGGAGAAGGCATCTGTTCAGCTGAGACTCTAGGGAGAGCCCAGAACCGCAACGAAACTCTCATGGAGGAGAGAAATGGAGAGATGGGGTTGCTGCTGAGCCGTGCGAAGCTTCGAGGAAGGCCTCAAGCCACAGGGAGACTCTGAAACCTTGGGGTGGGGTAAGCCTGTTGCAGCGTTAGCGTATCCATGAACTCCTTTAAGATACAAGCTACGTGTCATTCCTCATGGAGACCCTGGAGAGTCTGGAGCTCCCATAATGGCCCTGTGGAGGCTTTAAAGTCCTGTGGGGATGCTCAGGGTTCTGTCTGTGTGTCACACAGAGACCAGAAAAAAAATATAAATAACACAAAAAAAACAAAACAAAACATAAAGAAGACCTAAAGCCTTTTTAAGTTCCCAAGGAGAGCCAGAAGTGGTGGTATTTAGCTGAACTTGGGAGACTGGGGCAAAAAGACTGAGTTTAAGACAAGCCTAGTTACACTACAAGGCTCCTTTCTCAAAAACAAAAGCTCCTAGGGAAGTTGGAGCCCCAGTGAGACCCTCAGCAAGGCCCTCTGGCCTCTCTATGGTCCTGAGGACACCCCTCCACATTGCCTGGTCTTCCCACCCCATCCTGCCTGAGCTCCTTACCTGCTCTCCTCTTGCATTCACGTATCTTCTGCTACAGTGGATCCACTGTAGTGTCCCAGGTACCCAGAGTGTGAATGGCTGCAGCACTTTCTGGGGGACAAGGAGCAGAGAGCAAGGGGCCCACCGTTCGAGTCTAGCAGCTGTAAAGCCCTGCGTAGGGTAGAGTTCTAGTTCATGCAACGACACCGAGGGTTTTTGCTGGTTGTCTGGGGAACAAGGCAGTGCCAAATCAGGAACAGAAAGAGTCAAGGAACCCCCAACCACTCCAAGTGGAGGCTAAGAAAGGTTTTGGAGTTGGGGTAGAGCATGAACAAAGAGATGGAGATAGCCAGCTCTGAGCTCTGAAGCAAGTATTACTTGTGGGGACTTGCTGGCCTTCCGGTGCTCATCTTGCCTTATTGGGTACTGCAGGAGAAAATACCACAGGGCTTCAGCCCACCTAACCCCCAAGTGGGCTATTGAAGGAGAGATAGAGGAGAAGGGACCATTAAGTACCTTGCTGCCTGAGTTCTGCTTTCCTTCTACCTCTGAGGGCAAGCTGGGGTAAGGACCCAGATATCAATGGGAGCTGTGAAACAGTCCAAGGCACAAAGATACTAGGTCCCCAACAACTGCAGCTTCCCGGGGAATGATGTGGAAAAATGCTCGACCAAGGACAAAGAAGGCCTTACCCTCTCTGGGACAATGTCCCCTGCAATGTCCCCTGCTGTGAACTGCTTCATCAGGCCATTAGGGCCCCTTGTTAAAACTCTAATTACTCCAGGGCTAAGTAGAGGTGTTGACGTCCAATGAGTGCTTTCTGCAGACCTAGCACCAGGCAAATGTTTGGAAACTGCAGCTTCAGCCCCTCTGGCCATCTGCTGACCCACCCCACCTGGAGCCCTTAATGGGACAAACAGCAAAGTCCAGGGGGCAGAGAGGAGGTGTTTTGGACTATAAAGCTAGTGGGGACCTAGTAACCCCCAGCCCTAAGTGACAGCAACAATTACAGACCATCAGCAAGCAGGTTTGTACTCTCCTTGGTGGGCCTAGCTCCCCAGCCACGACCTCAGGGACTTGAGGGAGGATGTGGGCTCTTCTCTTATGTGGAACTTTTGCTAGCCTCAACCCAGCCTATCTTCCAGGTTATTGTTCCAACATGACCATGTGGATGCGCTTCCTGCCCCTGCTGGCCCTGCTCTTCCTCTGGGAGCCCCGCCCTGCCCGGGCGTTTGTCAAACAGCACCTTTGTGGTTCCCACCTGGTGGAGGCTCTCTACCTGGTGTGTGGGGAGCGTGGCTTCTTCTACACACCTGTGTCCCGTCGTGAAGTGGAGGACCCACAAGGTGAGTTCTGCCTCTGAATTCTATCCCCAGGGCTAACTATCCTGGTTTTCTTCACCCTTGAGACCTTGTAAATTATGTCCTGGGTGTGGAGGGTCTCAGGGTAATCAGGGAGTTAGGGCACGTTTCTGGCGGCAGCTAGACATGCAAACATGGCAGCTGCCAGGAATGAGTAAGAATCCTGCCTTAAGGTTCCTAGGTGGTAGTAACTTGGGACAAGTGGCTAGGTCCCAAGATAGGTACCTATTTGAGGTCCCCATAGAGCGCTGCACTGACTGAAGGTGTGTAGGCTTTGGAGGCCCATGTGTCCATCCATGACCAGTGACATGTCCCACAGGCATGCAACCCCTGCCACTTTTGCTGACTTAGCAGGAGATAAGGTGAGAGAAAGCCTAGGGTAGTCAGGGGGTTGCTCAGCTACTCCTGACTGGATTGTCCTATGTGTCTTTGCTTCTGTGCTGCTGATGCTCTGGCCTGATCTGACACAACCTCCCTGGCAGTGGCACAACTGGAGCTGGGTGGAGGCCCGGGGGCAGGTGACCTTCAGACCTTGGCACTGGAGGTGGCTCGGCAGAAGCGCGGCATTGTGGATCAGTGCTGCACCAGCATCTGCTCCCTCTACCAGCTGGAGAACTACTGCAACTAAGCCCACCACTACCCAACCCACCCCTCTGCAATGAATAAAACCTTTGAATGAGCACTACAAGTTGTGTGTGCATGCATGTGAATATGTGGGGTGGGGAGTCATGAGTGGGGCTGGCTGGGGTAGCCACAGCTTAATCTATCTATCTACCTGGCCACAATAGCCCCTAAAGGGTCTACTCAAGACTTCTCTGTGCATCCCCAGTTTTCTTCTGCCTCCCTGGGCACCTCCCACAGGTGCCTGTTAGACCAAACTGGAACATAGACAGTTCATTCTCCAAGATAGCCAACACCTTCAGGTAGCTCATAACCCCCACCCTGAGTTGTCTGGGAGGACCATAATCCCCACCCCTAATGTTTTTAGCTGGATAGAGAAGAGCTAGAAGTCTTTGGAAGGCATGGGTGATGGTGGCTAGGAGCTGATAATTCATTGCCCTATAGTCCTGAATCCTCAAGGGCCCCAGAGAACTTTTATAAGAAAAAGGACCAAAATATTCCAACAGCAGCTCCCACCTAGCCTTCCAGAGTTCTTTTTCCGGAGCTATTTTAGATGGAATCTCTGAATGGGTAGGAACTGAGCTTGGGACCTTGAGCTGGAAGGCCATGGAGGGCATTTCTTTCTTTCTTCCTTTCTTTCTTCCTTCCTTTCTTTCTTTTTGTTTGTTTATTTGTTTTTTGAGATAGGGTTTTGCTGTATGGCCCTGGCTGTCCTGGAACTCACTCTGTAGACCAGGCTGGCCTCAAACTCAGAAATCCACCTATCTCTGCCTCCCAAGTGCTGGGATTAAAGGCGTGCACCACCACTGCCCGGCTATAGAGGGCATTTTCAAAGAGCTTATCCCAGCTCTGGGAAGACAGAAAACAGCCCCAACTACTCTCAGACTATCCAAGTGATCCTTAGTGCTCTGAACAAAACAGGCATCTCAAATGGGCGGAATGACAAACTGAAGGAACACTCCATAAGCACTGGGCAGGAGCAAGAACTCCACTTCTCAGAAATGGCCAGTTGTGAGTTCTAAGCAAGGTGGCCATGAGGGAGGCCTACGGCTGGGGTCTCCTATCACTTCTCAGCCCCTTCTTCCAGCTAGGTAGGTAGTTAAAGGAATCTCTCGTCAGATTCCTTTAACTTGACTGCTTGGTAGTCCCCTAGAAATATTCTCAGTTCTAAAGAAAAGCCACAAAACAACTAGGTCTTTGGGGAATCTCAACAGAGTGCCTCTCTTTCACACTCTGAGCCCAGGTTGGGTGCCACCTGTCTGGCAGATGAGAGCTTAGGGGCCTAGGGTGATCCTGGTCACCTCAAAGGCTGGCTGACCTGCCTGCCACCCAAGCCAAACCAATCTGTGTCTTCCTCCAAGCTCCGCTCAGAAACAGGGTGGCAAGCCTCTGAACTAGACATAGGCCTTCTTGCTGGTAGTTGGTGGCTGGGAAGCTAAGAACCCCTTCCCAGTCACTCCCTCTCTGTGACAATACCACAGGCCCATCTAGAGAAATGTCACAGGGCCCTAGCAAGCCATGATCCTAAGAAAAGAAGGCCAGAAGTGAGCATGATGGATGAATGGATGAATGGATGGACGATGGACACTAGACCCAAAAGAAGAAAGAGGAGCCTGGGGTCTTTCTATGGAACTCCCCAGCAGTCAGTTAGCACAGCCTGAGGTGTGGTACCCTGCTAAGGTGGAGGTATATGAACCTCTGCAGAGCAAGAGCAGAAGCAGGGGCTGAAAAGTGGGATGGCTGGGTCTATTGAGTCTCCAGAAAGCCACTGGCTGTGGCTGCCTGGGTCTTGAGTGGGTGAGCAGATAGGCCACCGCACTGTTCAAGTGCCACAAACTCTTTGGAGAGCATATGAGTCATAGGTGAAGGGACAAAAATCTTTGGGTCCTTGGGTCTTGTGGGGCAAGCCAAGCTTTTCAGGAAATGCAGTGGACTAGTGCTATGGGGTTCTGGGAGCACAGAAGTATAGTCCAGATATCCAGATTACTATTTATGGCTTCACTCCTGCAACCTTTGACTCAGGCCTCAAGGGAGAGGCAGGTTTCCCCCAGGACCCTTAACCTGCTCAGGCTGAGGCATCCTGAAACTCTAGTTTAGGGTTCTCCTTCCTACTGGCCTTGAGGAGAGGAAACAAAATACTAGAGATGGGCATGTGCTGTCTCTCAGTCCCTCCAGGAGTGGACAAGAACTAGCCACTCAAACTGAACCAGTACCCAGGGAGCAGAGGTCGAATCAAACTCAGTCTTTGATCAGCATCACCCTGGGTGCTAACCCCAGACATCCCAGCCAGAGGATTTCAGATGTTCCTTTAAGCCCCAAGTTGCCCCATAGAGGTCAGTCCTAGATCTGGCTCAGGTACTCCTGCTGGCCTTGCTGGGGCCCTTCAGCACAGCCCCACAGCGCAGGAGCTCCTTCCTGCCCTTGGAACCAGGGCTCCCCTTGTCCATGGGGTCTGCAGTGATAATCATGTTTACTCAGCTAGCTGTGTTGTTGCTTTGGTAGTTGAACTGTGGCTGTGTCTTATGGGGACCTGCTCCCTAAAAACCCCCAGCCCTGCTGGAGCCCCTCGTCACCTCTGCCTACCATCTGGAGGGCCAGTGTACCTGTGTTGTATTCTTGCCTGGGTTGATGAGGCAGCTCAGCTCCATATATATGGGATATATATGGGATGGAGAGACTCATACTAATACCACACATGGGGAGACTAAGGCCCGGAGCCAGGGCAGCCACTCTTCTGCTCTCATCAGGGCTATGCTACTCACAGTATAGGTTTCCCGACACCTAATACGGTCTTCCAATGTAGCTGCCTCAAGGTTAGCTTCCCCCAGATTGCATTATCTCCGGGTACAAATGAGCTGGCACCTCAGCCTAGCCCCAGGGACCGTATTTGCTTTCTCACATTATCAGTAAATGTTAACTGTACTCATGTTCTCTCAGGCTGAACAAGCCCTGAGTGATATGAGGGGTGGTGTCAGGGATGCTGAGGTCCGTTTTTTACCCTTTGAGATCCTTATACCCAGCAAGGTTCTGAACCAAGGAGTAGGAAGCCCAGCAGAACCAAGTAGCTCTTAAGTCAACCTATCCAGAAAAGTTAGCACTAGGCAGCATCAAGCACTAGTTGGTGGCTCTCTGTCCTAGAGGTGAATGAGGGAGACCCCTGAGGAGCCTTCCCACAAACTCCGATTGGCCGTCCCTCCATGCGGGTAACTACTGTTTTAGGGTAGACATTTGTGAAATCTGCATAACATAGCCAGAAATGGCTAGTCATAGAAGCGTCCAGCAGAGGGCACCAAAACCTTGCTTTTGAAGTACTACAAGTCTGAAGGGCCTACCGTAGGGGCTGCATAGTGTTGCTCCCTTTGCTTCCCTGCAGTCACAGGGACAAAGAGGCTGCCCAAGAAGCTAGCTGCCCTGTATTATGGAGAGTATGAAGGTTGGGAAGGAAAGACTGGATGTGCACTTTGGGGGGTTAGATCCTTTTAGATCCCCATGGAGGAGGATGAACAAATGTCCAGGTGTCTGCACCATTCCTCTAGAGTGTCTCAGGTTAGAGTCATCTTCTACCTGTCTAGAGTTACAGCTGCCTAGAGGAGAGTGTAGAGGGCAAGCCATGCAACACCTCACACTATGACCAAGCAAACAGGCCAGGGGCGCGGACTGTCTGTTTCCAGCTGGGACCTTTGTGGTTCTCAGAGCCCTAGTGGACACAGACAGAGACAGGGAGCCAGAGGATCCAGTAATCCCTCTCTTTGCTTGGAGTTGTCTTAGGCACACAGGCTGGAAGACAAAACTCTAGTTTTCACATGAAGTAGGGGCTACAGGGACCCCAGGGTGCAGGATGCTTCACGTAGAGTCCATCTGGGACAGGCTCAGCTCTTTCCCATGTCTACCTTCCGCTCAGCACTGAGAAGGGAAGGTCAGTTTTGAAAAGAATGCTGGGGGTGGTGTAGCCAGGGATAGGAGAGCTGAAGAACAGTCTGGATGCCGTGTCTCTTTTCTCTCTCCCCCCCCCCCCCAACTATTGTTTCTGGCTGGGCCACAGAACAGCAAGGCAGATTCCTTCGAAAGTGAAGCTGTGGAGGTGCCCCTGTGTGGTCCAATCATGCTGCGCCGGCGCCAAGTTACCCAGTGGCTTTGAGCCAGCCCCCTTGGAGTCATTGGCTCACTGCCTGGCCCCCAGGTATCCTGTCCCCCCCCCACCACCACCTTGGTACTCACCTATATCACTCTTCTGCTGCAGGTAGCCAGGACCCCGTGCCTGATCTGCAGACCCCTAGGATCTGGGCCTAGGCTAAGCTACAGGATTACCAGCATGCCTCTCCTTCCAAGGAGGGCCTAAGCTCCTCAGTCTGAAAGTTGTCATGGTGATGCATCACCCACTCAGTGCTTCATCCATATGCTCAAAGTGACGAGATCCAGTTATCTGACCTCTGGGCTATGGCCACCTACTCTGGTTGGCTGTGCCAGCCAAGTCCCAAAGGCCATGTATGGCTCCCACCTGTGGACTAATGACAGATTCTTTACCATTTGGCCAACAACAGAAGTATGTCTTAAAGCTGCCAAACCCGGAGGTCCACAGACACTCTTGTTTCCATGAAGCCTCATCCCTTAGAGTCCTGCGAAGCCTTTAGGATCCTGCTGCTAGCAATGAGCCACATTCCACCAGGACCTCCCTCTGGCTCTCCCAGCCCATCTGTGTTTGTGGACAACAGAGCCGAGTCCCTCAGCCCTGCCAGCTTGCCGCTGTTCACGCTGAGGCCCTGGCACTCCCCCTCTGCTCTTCAAAGGCTACTCTGACTTAGAACTGAGTCCTGCTCCAGCTGTCTCCTCTCTCCTGTCCAATCCCTAAGACCCACGGTGACCTCGACTGCAGACGACCTGGAAGACTCCTCTACGGGCCCAGGTCCGGAGCATGGGTCAGCAACACGTGGTGACCCAACAGCAGTCAGAATGGGCCTGAGGACCAGAGGTCAACTGAGGCACCCAAATCTGTGCCCTGGCAAATGCTACCAGATCTTCCCCAGGCCTGACTTCTGAGGATGAAGAACAACTTCAGTTGGCAGAACAAGGGAACCTAGCAAAAGGTGAAGTGCCCCAACCTGGACCCAAATATTGAAAAGGACATGGGAGGAGCTGGCTGAGTGGGGAAAAGCCGACAGAGAACTAGTAAGGGAAGGGTCTCCATATCCCAGCTCTAGTACAGTCGGACCTTAAAATCAAGGAGGAGATGAATGAGGTGGTGTCCTGAAGCAGTGTCCGTACTCTATAGTTTATAGCCTTGAGGCAGGTCCACTATGGCCTTCTCATATGGCCAGGCACTGCTATAAGCCTTGACTGGACTCATAGTAAGTTCTTCTGTAAGGCCTGGCATATAGACTGGCCATGGCATAAGTAAAGGGGTGGCTATAGCTACAACTTATACAAAAGGTGTGTATTGAGGGTATGGGAAGCACCCTCAGCCTTCTTGGGTCAGTGGGCCTAAAGAATGAAGGCTAGTGGGTCAGGCTGGTGAAGACTAATGCCTTGGATCTGAGAGTCTCTGGCTTTCATCTCCTGGAGATAGCCCTGGCTCTCATGTGAGTATTGTGGAGAAGAGAAAACGAGCGTACTTCTTGTATATACTCCCAACATAGCCATGGGTATATGAGAGGCACCATATTCTAAGGAACAGGATCCCCTAGAGGTGGAAGATTGAGGTATCCACTCGTCTTGAAGTGAATCAGGGAGAAAGGGTTTAGTCAAGAGTAAGCTCTTGGGATATACCAGCTGTGCCATGTTCCAGACAAGGATTCCCCTGATCTTGAGGTTCACTGTATATGTTGGGGCAAAAAGGTCTTTGCAGTTCTTTGAAGTCCTAGATCAGGACTCAAGACATCCCTAGCCAGAGTTCCACCCCAAATCCCAGAGTGCCCTCTGGAGTAAAGTTTTGTTTGAACAGGTAGAGGAGCCTTTATGGGCAGGTGCCTCACAACTACGGGTTCTGGACTGTTCCAAATTCATTTCCACATGGTTCCATAAATAATCTGTGGGGTCAGAAGGGAAAATGGAGGTTTAAGGTAGATTGATTGCCCAATGTAATGAGCAGAATAGATATTTGAACCTAGGCAGTCATTAGCCCCCTCCCTGTATACACTCTATTCCCATGTGACATCCAATGGGTAGAAGTATATAGAGTGGATCTCTTATCTCCAAGCAGAAGGTTTCCTGGGTTCTCAGCTGTGGAGCTGTAGCTTTTGTGAAGGTTGACTCAGTCTTGCCAGTCAGCCAAGGGGAAGAAATCAATGTGCAAGGGTTATGGACAAGCTATGTGAGGTAGGATGAGAAGGGTTTTTTTTTTCCTGTGCTATGGATTGAACACATACTTACAAAATTCCTTACCACTGAGCTACATCCCCAGCCCCAACACCTTCCTTCTTCTTCTCTCCCTTCCCAAGGCTTGGTAAAGCATCTTGTAGTTATTATGATTGTGAGGAGAGGCATGTTCTGAAGAGTCAGTGTAATTCCTTAAATGACCACCAGATGGCAAGGTCGAGCCGGGTTTGCAAATTCCCTTTTCAGGTGCAGGATGGTGGAGAAGCCAATAGGACTTAAGAACAGTGTTTAGAACCTAGAAAGATGGCTCAGCTCTTAAGAGCACTGACTGCTCTTCTGGAAGTCCTGAATTCAGTTCTCAGCAACCACATATTGGTGGCACAAAACCATCTGTAATGGAATCTGATGCCCGCTTCTAGTGTGTCTGAAAACAGCAACAGTGTTCTTACATAAAACAAATAAATAAATCTTTAGGGCTGGTGAGATGGCTCAGCAGGTAAGAGTACTGACTGCTCTTCCAAAGGTCCTGAGTTCAAATCCCAGCAACCACATGGTGGCTCACAACCACCTGTAATGAAATCTGATGCCCTCTTCTGGCAAGCCTGAAGACAGCTAAGTGTACTGTGTATAAATAAATCTTAAAAAAAAAAAAAAGAAAAAAAAAGAAAAAGAAAAAAGAACAGTGTTTAATCCACCCTTGTACACCCCACGGACTCCCCCTCTTATTTAGAATCCTAGAAAGGGTCTATAGTAAATTTATTTTACTATAAATATGACAGAGTTTTCTTAGAACTAAGTGGATAGTTCAAGGTGTTTGGGGCTTGGGCATCTGAGGACAGGACAATATGCAAAGAAAAGAATGCCTGATAAGATAGGGGAGGGGAGCCTCAGACCCATGTACAAGGCTACAAAACTCACTTATACCATGATGCTATAAAAGGTCTCCTCTCTGTAGGAGGAAGAGTTACAGCTTTGCCTCTTACTGCTTCCCTTCCCTGAGTACCCCCAGATCCCTGCAGTAAGAACTTTAGATTGTGGATTGTAGTTAAAGATATAGCTATCAGATATCAGTATGAAGCCACATTAGCAGTCCAGGAAGAAAAACTGGGTGCTGGGGATTTCTAAAGGTTCTTCAGCTTTGTTTTCCATAAATAAGAGTCCAGGCAGATCCCCTGAATTAGATGACTCTCCTTTCCCCAAGCCTCAAGTGAATAGTTTTTTGTTTGTTTGTTTGTTTGTTTGTTTCTGTGCTGTGTCTTCATAGTTACATCTCAATATTTGTTCTTTTTTTTTTTTTTTTTTTGTCCCTCCCTCCTGTGTTCCCTAGACTTTGTCCATGGAACATGAAATATAATTTTGAAAGGCTATGCCTTTCAAACTCTAACTCACTGATTCTTTGTGCCCCATTCTTGCCTCAGAGGCACTATGGTTTAATTGCTCCTCCATGGGCACTTGTTGCCTGCATTCTTCCCTTCCTTAAACAATCAGTGTTCTAAATAAAATAAAATAAAATAAAATAAAATAAAATAAAAATAGCTCTGGGCCTATTCTGAGGGGAATTCAAGAGGATAGAGCTTGGATTCATTTGAGAAAAATAAAGCTCTTCTTCTCTGACTGTGACTTCTGGAATGTAGCCATTTTTTCCTTATAGCCCCTTATCCTTCTACCTGCTCAGAGGAACTTCTTCTTGTGGAGCTACCATCTCTTCATGGATTTGGAGAAAGGCTTTGCTTTCCTCATGTCAACCTCTGGCTTAGTAAATCCCAGCCAAACATTCTCAGAAGGCCTTAGTGGCAGCAGCTTGCAACGTTCAGGCATGTTGCAGTGGACAATAGAGGGCAGCACTTGTCACATACTTCTAGTCACAGGGCCCAGAGTAGGTCTAGAATCTTCACAAGGAAAAGACTACCTCACACTAATAAGCCTGAAATGCCATCTGTTATGAACCCCATATATGATTTGGGGTCATCCACAAGCATAGTAAGAAATCCCACTTGCCCTTCTCCCATGGAATAGGATATCTGTATCATGCTGAGCTACCTTCATCAGGTATAAATTGCCATAAAGTTTATCTTCCCCTACAGAAAGTCTCATTCTCCCTAAACATGCCTATTATAACCATTAAATAAGTGACTTCGGGTAGAACTTGGACAACAAATGGAGAGAGAATAATTAAGTTTTAGCTTAATTATTACTTAATTATTAATTATTACTTAATTGAGTTGATAAGCTGAGTAAGTTTAAAAAAAAAAGATTAGCTGGAGTGCAAAAGTGCAAAGGGTAGAGACTAGTGGGTTTCTTTTTCTTTTTCTTTCTTTTTTTTTTTTTTTGCCTTTACTCTACTCTCTGTTCTCCCTCAAAGCCAGGAACAAAGGTTTCAGAGTTTAAATGTGACTTCAGGCAATACTTGTATCTGAGCCCCATCTCAGCTGCTATCCATGCCTTAAAGGGCTTTTGAGTCTGTTCCTTAAATGGCTGTGCCTTAAAGGGCGTTTGAGTCCGTGCCTTAAACGGCCTTGCAGCTAGGCTAAAAAGGGGTAAGAACCCACCAAAAGGGTGAACAAGTGTCACTATACATGCCATCTGCACCAGTATGCTTAGTGCTTGGCACCATTCGTAAAGGGCAGGGGGCCAGGTCAGATGACTGATGACAGAGAATTCTAAATTGAGTATCCATGAAACATGAGACAACAAGATGGCGCTGTGCCACAAGGATACACTACACCCGGAAGACCTGAGAATGCAATTTTAATATTTATTTTAAATCCGGACCCTAATTTGCATAGCCACGCCCCCTTTTTACCTGTGCCACGCCCACACATTCCAGGGTGTCAAGTGACTGTCAGGTGTCAATCTAGTGAAGCTCCACCCACTCCCCACCCCTGCACATAGTCCCTACCCCCTAGCTAACAGGAAGTGCTTGTAACTTAATTCAAACCTACATAGACGCCTTCCTGTCTATCAGGCAGGGGCCAAAGCCCCACCCTCTAATGCCCCCATACCCTAGTGTGGGAAAGCACCATAGTCAGCTGCCCCAGAAGTCTTTGCAGTACTTTGCTAGCATATCATTTCCCAAATTTGGAGGGGGCTGGAAATGGGCGTGGAGGGGACGAGGTGAGGGATAAAACCACCGTACTGTCATTCGAGCAGGTGCCTTGCTTGGTGGTGGAGAGCAGAAGCCACTTCTACGGGCTCTGTTATCATGCACGCTCTAAAACTCCCTCTCACCGTCTCTTCAGACTCAACCTCAGCCCCTTCCAGCCCCGCTGCAACATCGTCGCCCCGGCTGGAGGGCCTGGGCACCACAACCAGAGCACCCCCTACTTTGGAGGAGGCTGCTAATATTGGCTCAGCCAGCGGATCATCGTCCGGGCAATTTCGGAAGAGAATCTTGGGCACCAGTGACTCCCCGGTCCTCTTTATCCACCGTCCGGGAACTTCAGGAACTACGCAGCAACTAGAGTACAGGTAACTAACTGATTTTACCTTGTTCATGCCTTTTGTGTATGAGTGAATATACAGTTTAAATATTCTGGTGTGGGTAGGTGGGCTGGGGACTTGGGAGGGTCAGGATCCTTCAGTTAGTCTCTGAAGAGGGGGAAGGTTGCCGCTAAACTGGCCGGTCTAGGAGTGGCCTCAGCTTTGGCCTCAGGGACGAAAGGACAACTGGGACTGGGACTTAAAGGGCTGCATAAAGCTACAAGGAAAGTATGGTTTCCTTCACTAATTTACCATGCAAAGAGGAGGGGCAGCTCTCTTTCTCTTCCCAGCAGGAGTACACAGCTGTTTTCGCAAATGTGAAATTTTTCTGTGTGAAAATTTTCCCCCGGTGTATCTTCCCCTCCCGTGCTCTCCCTCCCCCACTTCCCCCGCCCCGCTCCCCGACTAAACTGTGCAAAGGGGCCAGAGATTCTGGAGCAGTGTGGGGTATGTATTATTATACATATATATTATGTAGAATATATATATATATATATATTATGTAGAATATAT
>JADRCD010230032.1:14555-39561 GCA_019843815.1 Montemys delectorum | reverse complement strand
CATCAAAAGTCAGCTATATGACTCTTGACCATATATCCAAAAGACTCTCCATCTTACCATAAGAAAACCTACCCAACTTTGTTCCTAACAGCTTCATAATACCAAGAGACTGGAAACAATATAGGTACTCCTTAAATAATGGATGGAAAATGAAACTGTGGTACATTTACACAATAGAGAATTAATACACAGCTGATTAAAAATCAGCAAATTTGCAGGCAAATTAATAGAACTAGAAAAAAATCATATTGGGTTATCTCAAGATAACCCAGACATAGAAGAAACACAAACATGTTATGTAGTCACATATAATTAACTATTGGCTGTGAAGTAAATAATAACCACACTAAATCCACACATTCAGAGAGGCCAAATAAGAAGGAGGGCACTCCAGCAATGTCAACCAGCCAGATGACCTGGAGCTCCCAGGGACTGGACCACCACCCAAAGAGTACATATGGAAGGAACCATGGCTCTGTCCACATATGTGGTAGAGGATGGCCTTGTTGGACATCAGTCGTAGGAGAGGCTGTTGGGCTTGAGGGTGTTTGATGTGCCATTGTAGTGGAATGCCTTGCGAAGAAGACAGGAGTAGGTGGGTGTGTGTTGGAGTATCCTCATAGAGGCAGGTGGAGAGGGTATTGAATGGGGGCTTTTGAAGGAGAGACCTGGAAAGTAGAAAATATTTGAAATGTAAATAAAGAAAATATCCAATCAAAAAAGATGTAAGAAATATTCATTGGTACATTAAAAAAAAAAAAGGGAGGGGGATCTTGGGAGGCGGCCTACCTGTATCTCTTTGGTAACAGGAAGTAGAATAGAATTTTACAGGTGGACTGATGTGGGTAGGGATGGAAACAGCAGGGATCAGATAGCAGATAGAAAGACACACACATGCACATACACACACACACACACACACACAGAGAGAGAGAGAGAGAGAGAGAGAGAGAGAGAGAGAGAGAGAGAGAGAAATAAAGAGTACTGCTGGAGAAGACAAGAATGGAGAACATTTGGAAGCAACAGGAAAACAAATTGCAGTGGAAACTTCCTAGAGTCTGAGTGAATGACCACAGCAGGATTCCTAGCGATGGAGAAAAGGAGAATGCTCCACCTATCTTCTGGGACCATGTAAAGTGTCCAGTGATAGGACTGGGACACCAGCCAAAAATCTTTGACCTATGGCTTGACCTGCCTGCAAGATGTATTGGAACAATTTTGATTCAATTATTGTGGGAGTTTCCAACAAATGACTGATCTAATTTGAGGCCCAGGCCACAAGAGGGAGCTCATGGTCTATGCAGTCTAAATGGCCAGAAACTGGAAGTTGTATATACTCCCAAAAAAACCTAGTGTAGAAGAAAATATGATGAGCAAAGGTAGAAAGACAATGAAAAAATTTCTGATCTTCTGTTATGTGTAGATCTTTCTCCATCTCTATGAACATTAAAATGTCTTGCTCTGTCAGTTGATAGGAGCAGGTTCAGAGAGTAACCCACAAAGATTAGGAAAACATTGAGAATCCTGCAGAAGTGGCTAAGGATTATAGAAGTCAGAGGGTTCAAGGAACCCAGGAGAACAGAGCCCACAGAATCAACTAAGCAGGGCTCATAGGGCTTACACAGACTGAAGTGACAACCTCAGAGCCTGCAGTAGCCTTTATGACACCCTCTGCATACATGCTGTGGTTTTTGTGGGTTTGGAATTTTTTATTGGACTTCTAAGAGCAGGAATAGAGGTACCTATGTCTCCTTTGCCTGCTATTGGGACATTTCCCCTACTACTGGCTCACCATATCCAGCCCTAATGTGAGAATTTGTGTCTAGTCTCTGTATCTTTTTATGCCTCCTGTGTCCTGATAAGGATATCCTATCTACTGGAGCTAAAGTTACAGGCAGCTGTGAACCACCTGAATTGGGTGATGGGAACCAAAGTTGGATCTTCTATTAGAATGACATTTCCCCAGTCCCTCAACCCGTGGTTCTCAACCACGTGGTTCTCAACTCCTGGTTCTCAAATAGTTTTCACAGGATTTACTGTCAGAAAACAGGTATATACTTTATGATTCATAACTGTAGCAACAGTACAGCTGTGAAGTAGCAATGTTTTTAAAGTTTGGGGTCAATTAAACATGAGGAACTACTGTGATGAAGAGTCCCAATATTAGGAAAGAATGTGAAGAGTCACTAGCCTAAACATTTTTATATCCATAGATTAGTGCTGCTCTGTAACTTCATCAGAAGTTTCTCTTTGCAGTAGGCTTCAGATCAACTCAGCTAATCACTTATCCCTAAATGGCATAACTTTAGCACACTCATGCCCTTAAGGAACATCACAACAGATGATCATCAGACCTAGGAGGTAGTGGAGAGTCCTATGAAATGCAGTCTCATGGATATTTACTTATGCCCCCATGCAAGCTGTATGCAATTCTGTCCTACCTGCTCCAGGTCTCAGAGGGCTGAGTATATTGGACAGGAAGGTTGGCTGAAGGAAGGATTCCATCTTTGCAGCTATGGAGAAGTCATGTTGAGGAGAGACTGAGTGTTGTTACTATTTGGTGAATCACTAAGGCTTCTGTAAATAAACTATCACCCATGATCCTGTATAAAAATCTCATAAATTCATTGGCTGGCCATGTTGGACTTGGGTGAGAAGCACCATTATCACCACTGGTGCTTTACTAAGGGTGACAACTTATTAGTTCACATCAGTCCAGGGATTGTTCATAGAACTGGGTCGACATTTGCCTTGTACTCAGTAGGATATTGTTCCAACACTGAGCCACAGTCCCAGCCTAATTTGCTTATTTATTTATTCCTAGCCTTATGTATGTTTATATGTATGCATACAAGCATACATGTACTTATTTACTAGGCAGAGTCTTATTACTATGTTGTAAGAAATGAAACTCATTTGTAGACTTGTAGATGGACCAGGCTATCCTTGAACTTAGACATCTGCTTGTCTCCATAGTGCTAGCATTAAAGTTGTGGACCAACATGCCTGGTTTCCAGACAGAAAGCCCCACTTCACTTCACCCTACCACCCACACACAGGGTTTCTCTTGGAAGCTCAGGCTGTCCTGGACCTTATTAGGTAGTCCAAGCTGGCCTGAAACTCACCAGAGAGACCCAGTTTCAGTAATAATAATGATAGTGATAATAATAATGATAATAATAGTAGTAGTAATAATAATAATAATAATAATAATAATAATAATAATAATACAAAACAATAATCTGATTAAGTAAAATATGTAGTTTAGTATTTAGGGTCATGAAACTTTTGCAGTAATGCATTCTCAGCACCAAAAGGAGAGAACTTTAAAAATCTTTGCCTCAGGGCTTTTTTGTAAGTTTTTATTTTATGTTTTTTAGACAGGGTCTCCCTTATATAGGCATGGCCTAGAATTCTTCATGTAGATCTGGCTGGCCTTAGACTCAGAGTCCGACTTACCTCTGCTTCCCAAGTGCTGAGAGGAAAGACGTGTTGTGCTATGACATCTGGAAGTATTCTATAAGTTTTTTTTTAACAATCAAAAAAAATTTTTTAAATTTTTTTGTTGTTGTTTTTTGTTGTTTTTCTTTTTTTAACTTTTATTACATTATGATGAGAAAAGTTACATGATTTCAATTTGTCTGAATTTGTTAACATTTAAAAACATATTTTAAGTAACTAGAATTAAATCACATTCTTGTTTCCCTTTTGTACCCCAACTTCTCTCAGAGACCCCCCTTCAATACCTACAATATCTTTTTGTCATATTCCTTAAATTTATAAAATCTTATAATAAAAAGAGTATTATAAAAGTTGTTTGATATAAAACAATCAATTTAACAGTGTTATGTAGATGCTTGTCTACAGCAATACTGCAAATACATACACTTTTCTCACTATAAATTTCAAATAACTCCAAACATATTAACTGTATATTTCAAAATAGTACATCACTACTAGTATTTTCTTAAATGAACATAAATACATAAAGTCTTTTTGTTTGTTTGTTTTGTATTTAGTAGAGTTTAAAATCTTGGCTCTTTCTGTGGTTCAAGCCCAAAATAAGAACAATTTTTAGACATTGGATTTCATCGTAATAAGGCTGTACTTCAATGATCCTCAAATCACCGAAGAATTTTACCTCTATCGTAGCTAAGCTGAGAGTTGACAGTTCTGCTGTGCCAAAGAATGAATTGTAGGCATGATTTTTAGATACAGACTTCCTGCTATGGTCAAAAAGCTATTTGACTTTATTCTCAGACCACAGAGAATAGGTTACATTCATTTAAGAAATGGTGTATGTATTAAGATACTCTATCCATAAAGTCGTTCAACAACAGCTTCAATAAACAATGGTTCTGCATGGAAGGTGGTACAGACATTAGGTGAGGATAAGAATCTGGTTCATTGGCTGAGATAATTTGGAAAAGCATTCATCTCAGAGAAAGAGTAACTTATAAAGTCCTCTTCTTCAAACTTGATACAAGAGCTGGAAATATCAAGCAAAGTATTCAGTCTCACTCCTTGCTGTTCTCTTTCCTACAAGCCACCTCTCAAGTTAATTGTCTATGTCTCCCTTGGGTATATAAATACTTTTGAACTATATAAGCTGTTCTGAAAACCATAGTATAGTGTAAAAACATGAAATAAACAATACTAATAGAGAGGCTGAGATAGGAGAAGCAAGATTTCAAGACCCTTATGTTATACACAGCAAAACAGTGTCACAAACAAGCTGAAAGTATATATAGATTGTACAATATTGGATCTATTTCTCCAGTTACCAAATTAGAGAGACCATTGGATGACAATCAACACATTTCTAATTCCTCATATTTTTGGATTTCAATCGATTAGGACATGTTGGTAATATTAATTTTCATATTGATATTAAGAAAAAGTAATTGTCGCTTCCTGCTGTTTTTGTTGTATGAGATGGAATTAGATTTTTGTGGATTTGTTGAAAGATTACTTTCTTGCTTCTTCTAGGGTGTAGTTTTGCTCCTTATGTTGATATTTTCCATCTATTATCCTTTGGAGGGCTGGATTTGTGGAAAGATATTGTGTAAATTTTGTTTTGTTATATAATATCTTATTTTCTCCATCTATGGTAATTAAGAGTTTTGCTGGGTATAGTAGCCTGGGCTGGCATTTGTGTTCTTGTAGGGTCTGTATGACGTCTGCCCAGGATCTTCTAGCTTTCATAGTCTCTGGTGAGAAATCTGGTGTAATTCTGATAGGCCTGCCTTTATATGTTGCTTGCCTTTTTTTCCCTTACTGCTTTTAAAAATCTTTCTTTGTTTAGTGCATTTGATGTTTTTATTATTATGTGCCTGGAAGAATTTCTTTTCTGGTCCAGTCTATTTGGAGTTCTGTAGACTTCTTGTATGTTCATGGACATCTCTTTCTTTAGGTTAGGGAAGTTTTCTTCTACAATTTTGTTAAAGATATTTATTGGCCCATTACATTGGGAGTCTTCACTCTCTTCTATACCTATTATCCTTAGGTTTGGTCTTCTCATTGCATCCTGGATTTCCTGGATGTTTTTGGTTAGGAGTTTTTTGCTTTTTGCATTTTCTTTGACTATTGTGTCAATGTTTTCTATGGTGGTGTCTTCTGCCCCTGAGATTCTCTCTTCTATCTCTTGTATTCTCTTGGTGATGTTTGCATCTATGACTCCTGATTTCTTTCCTAGGTTTTGTATCTACAGGATTTTCTCTCTTTCTGATTTCTTTATTGTTTCTATTTCCATTTTTAGATTCTGGATGGATTTGCTCATTTCCTTCACCTGTTTGATTGTGTTTTCCCTAGTTCTTTAAGGGATTTTTGTGTTTCCTCTTTAAGACCTTCTAGCTCTTTACCTGTATTCTCCTGTATTTCTTTGAGGGTGCTATTTATGTGTTTCTTAAGGTCCAATGTCATCATCATGATAAGTGATTTTTATATCTGATTCTTGCGTTTCCGGCATGATGGTGTGTACAGGACTGACTATGGTAGGAGAATTGGGTTCTGATGATGCCAAATGACCTTGGTTTGTGTTGTTTATTTTCTTATACTTGCCCCCCGCCATCTGGTTATCTCTAGGGCTACCTGCCCTTGCTAATTCTGACTGGAGTCAGGCCTTCCTGTGATGCTAGTTGTATCAGAACTCCTCAGATTCAGGCAGTCTCTGTGACCCTGTGATTTTGGGATCCTGTGACCTTTGGCTTGTTAGGGCACCTGGGAGTGCAACAGCTTCCTCAGGGTGTTGTGGGACTGGATGCAGAGCTTGTGCCCAAGGTTCGCTCAGGACCCCAGCCCAGAGAGACCTGAAGGAACCCAAGCCACTCTGCTGAAGGAGTTCCTGTTTACCTGGTCTGGCAGGTTCCAGTTACTTCCGATGTTGGGACAGATGTTGGGTCCCCCTCACCTCTGATCCTGAGAGTTTCAGAGTGCCTGGGAGTGGAGCTTCCTCTGGGTGTTGTGGGAATGGCTGTGGAGCTTTTGCCCAAGTGTATTCTATAAGTTTTAATGAAAAAGGGACATTTTTGGTGCTGCTGCTTACATGTAATACTGATTCATGAGGCTGAGACAGGAGGAAGTTCCTGAGTTTCAGGCTCTATAGTGGTTTCCTTCTGGGGCTATAGCATGACACCCACAACTCAGAAAATCATAGTTAGAGTCCCAAGTTATAAGCCACTCAACTACATCATTTGTGTCCATATTGAACTTTCAATGAATGATACAGCTATAGCTCCAGTCCCTAAAGTGTTTCCTTCTACAAACATGCAAAGTCATTACATCCTTCCTCTTTAGTGTCTCTCTTCTGAAAATAAGTAATAAAGGGCAATGACAATTTGTCACCAGGAATCTAACAAATATAAACAAAATGCTGCCAAAGTCTGTCACCGTAGTCCTAATTCTAGGATGAAGCACTCTTGCTGCTGCATGCTTGCTGCTGCATACTCAACACTTCCATAAATAGCTCAGTCACTTGTAATCTCAACTGTAAGGGATGCAGGTCACTTTTCTGGAATCTGTGAGCAATGCATGTACACCATGTATAGATATACATGCAGGTAAAATGCTCATATATATATAAAAATATAAAAATAAATGGCTAAACACCTTAATTTAAATGAGTGTGGGGACAAGTGCATTTAATCCCAGCACTTGGGAGGCAGAGGCAAGTGGATCTTTGAGTTTGAGTTCAGCCTGGGTCTATAGAGTATGTTCCAGGACCACCAGGACTACATAGATAAACAAAAACAAAGCAAAGAAAAAACAAGTGAACAAAAAAAGCCCACCTTAATTTACAAAATGCAAAAAAACAAACCAAACCAACCAGCAAACAAAAAGGCTCTTGATTTTGGTGCTGTGTAGATCTGGAGGCTGAGAGATACAAGTTTCTGACCTGAATCTTGGCATGAGATCTGAAGGCATAGTGTCTATGAATCCCAGAAGATTAAGATAGGAAGAGTTTGAGGTCAACTGGGATTAAAGATGTGATGGTACACACCTTTAATCTGGGCCACACCTTTTTCTGGAGACCTACTTTAGGACATTGGAAATAGGAAGGCTCTCTCTGTTTTGCCTTCTTGCCTTGAAGGACTGAACAACTACTAGATCCTTTGCCCTCCATTCACAGCTGCTGGTGATCATTGTTGGAAGCTGGACTACAGAATGTTAAGGCATCAATAAATTCCTTTACTATATAGAGACTACCATAAGTTCTGTGACTCTAGAGAACCCTGACTAGTACAATACTTAATTAAAAATTTCCTGGCTTTCTTATTGCTTTGATTTAGATGAATTATTGTTTTGATCTTCTGACTTTTCTTTTTTTTTGTCTTCCATTCATTTCTGCAGGCTACAGGTAGGCTGTTCTGGATCTCTAGAAGTAACCAATTATGGCATTAAGCTAGTGAGTCTCCTGCCTTAACCATATGAAGTGTAATATCTCCTTCATATGTTTCCCAGTATCTTCATACCTTGGCAATGGCTGCTGAAAATTTGC
Source organism: Montemys delectorum (assembly GCA_019843815.1). Lineage (NCBI taxonomy): Eukaryota > Metazoa > Chordata > Mammalia > Rodentia > Muridae > Montemys > Montemys delectorum. Next base: position 31,565 of record JADRCD010230032.1, on the reverse strand, counting down.
TGATGTACAAACTACTCCTAATATACAAATACAGGTGACCTGTTAAAGGTCCTGGGATTTGAACTCTGGACCTTCAGAAGTTTGTGCTCTTAACCACCGAACCATCTCTCCAGCCCATATATCTAATTCTTATAGGTATGCCTTTATGTGTTATTTGGCCTTTTTGTCTTATACCTTTTAATGTTCTTTCTTTGGTTTTTAAATTTAGTGTTTTTTGTTCAGGTAGAATTAGGACTTTATTTTCTGGTTGAATCTATTTTGTGTTCTATATGTTTATAGGCATTTCACTCTTTAAGTTATAAATATTTTGATGTTCTTGAAAGAATTTTCTGGCTATTTAGCTGTGCACATTTTCTTTCTTCCATACCTATTATACTTAGCAGAATTTTCCATGTCTAATTTCATTAAATATTAATACAACAACAAGCCTGTGATTGGACAGAAAAAAGGGAAGTGGAGCAATGATTGGCAGAGATAGAGCCTGAGAATACAGGTAGGGAAAAGGAAGAAAGATGGAGCAAGTGGAAGATGATCCAGATTTCGAGTAGCTTTAAATAGTCACAAGTAACTATAAATATCATAAAGGATAAAATGATTGGGATAACTTGTCTAATCTAGGTAGGCACCTTGTATCATAATCAATTGTCTCTGAGTATGGGCAGCTTCTGATTGTGAATTTATTGATATATAAATCTGACTGATTAATTAAAAGGTTATAGTGTTTTGATTTACTGGGTTACTGGAATTTGGGTCCACTGATCACAGGGGCTTTATGTCTGAGAAGGAACTAGCAGTGCTGAGGCAAATGAACCAGAGCTGGGAAGACTGTAGTCAGTTGCTGCATGGGGTTACCCATGGGAGGCAGCAGGTGTTCTGGGGCAGAGAATAACAAGTTATATAGTGGAAACTTTTGGTTCATTTTACTATTTCCTGTAACAATCCAGAGCACATATTCATCACTGAGATGGAGCCATAACCATCAACCACATACACACCTAAATCCCCAGACTTATCCTCTGCTGGAAAGATTACACATGTGCATCACCAGTGGACCTACTTTAGATTTTTCTATTTTTCCAAAGGTGATCCCAATGGGTTAACGAATGCATGGAGGGATTTAATGTTTGTTTTTATGTATTCACTTTCATTTTTAAATATTTATTGTAATTTGCTTCTAATTAGGTATATGAGTTTTGGTATTTCAGAGTGTGTGGGTGACAAAAGTGTTCCCAGAGACTACAGGAAAAGATCAGAAACCTAAAATTGGAGATACAGGTGGTTGTGGGTAATGGGAATCAAATACTGCTACTGAGAAAGAGCAGCAAGCATTATTTATTTCTGAACCACTTCTCCAAAAGTATTCCATATAGCATTTTGATAGGGTGCCATGAAGCATAAAGATTATAAAATCTCTCCTAGAACATGTTGGATCATTATTTACACAGAAAGACCTAGGAGGAATAAGGGGCAGAGACAAGGGGACACAGGATTATTGAGCAAGGGTAATCACAATACACAAATATTATGTTGTCAGGGACCTCACTCTGTAAAAGAAGATATAAATATTTTCTTATTGAAAACTGGTTTATTGGAACTGCAGAAAGAGACACATCTTGACAATGATAGCAGTATAATACAAATATACTCCTAGGTTCAGTCAGACTTACACTTCTTAAAAATATATGTCCATATACTTTGGAACAGTACGTAAGGCAAGAGCCAAAATGTTGGATGCCATCCAGAGTGAGAATGACACTGAGCCTTCCTATTCAAGTGCATTATGCTCTTTATAATGTCCTCTCTCTTTATCTCCACCTCTTCTTCTGTGGTTCCTCATGCTTTAAAAATGCTGGAATGCAAGCCCTACGATTTTCAAACATAGTTGCTGTTCAAGGGTAGGTCTGAACTGTAGTCATTAGGCTGAAAATAAGCTCATAGTTTACCATCTCAACACAACTACCTCAAATCAGAATAATTTGATTGAAATTCCAAAGTACATCCAAAACTGCTTGAATATACATGGCCTGTGCCTCTAATGATTCACTTGAGTCCTGCCTTCCATTTATCAGATCCCAGAAATGACCTCACCTAATATATTCCCAACAAGAACATAGCCTGGCCTCCAAATTGTAGATAAAGTATTTCCGACAATCTACACACCTCTTACTCACAAAGTAGACCTGCTTTGGCTGCCTTATACCCTTGAGTGTATCCAAAAGCTCTAAACAAAGTTGTACAAATCTTTCTGGAATAATATCACCAATGTCATCATAGACCTCATCAGGGGCAGGGTACTTCTCCAGGGTCAGCTGTGTGAGGTTGGCAGTAAGCTGTAGCAGCTTCTTCAGGCTGTCCATGGACAAGAAATTCTTCACAAAATTGACTTCAGTGAGCTGGGAACACTGGCTCAGTGGAGACAAGAGGGCACTGATTTGGGAGTCCATGAGCATACAGCCCTTCAATTTGAATATTTGCAAAGTAGCTTTCAGTCTTTCTAGCAGGCTTACTAGAAATGGATCACTTAAATGTATGAAGGTGACACCACTCAGATCTAGGTGTTTGAGCTGATGGATGCTTGGACACTGGGACAGATACTTCATATCGGATTATGACAGCTGGCAGCGAGAGATAGCAAGGGTCTCTAATGGACTCTCCAAGTACCTAGAGAAAAAGACACGGAGGGACATAAAGGACTTTACCTCACTCAAGATTAGTAGTAACAGAGAAAAGACTGTGACTTCAAGGTAGGAGTCCCCTTAGAGCAGGATCATTCTCAGACCATTATTAAGGTCAAGACCATAATGCTCCCCTATGGAAAGCTAACAACTCCTCTTGTGTTCTAGGTAGGATATATGTTATCACTGTGTCTGCTACTGCCTCAGGTCTAGAATTACCTCTGAACTGGTAAGCACAAAACATATTTGATTACAGTCGATTTAAACAAGAGAACCCAGAAGGATCTAATGGAAACCACTCAGAACCATCCTCAGCTCTGCCATTATTTATCTCAATGTGCACAGGTTGCACACACTGCCTCTGTTCTGTTCATAGGGTTTCCCTTTGACCACTGTCATTCACCCACTTCCCATTTACTCAGTCCTTTCCTGTTTTCAAATTTCCTTTAACCCATGGAACAACAGAAGGAGAAAAAAACTGTTCATATAGTTCTGAGGACAGAGTTGACACGAGAGGGCATGTGGTATATAAGATCTCATACATTCTGTAGATCTATTGTCCCATCTTCTGGGTTTCTCAGGACCCCTTCTTTAAATTATGGACACATACATGACAGTCTGGCTTTAGTAAGGAGACAAGTCAGTATGCAACAGCAGCATAAAGTACTATATAAATTATACTAAGCTCACATCTATGTAAATTTAACAGTGGCTGTGAAGCTACTATATACCCTGATGTTTAATATAAAGCAAAAAAAAAACAACTACAAAACTCCTTGTTCAGCCCAGGATAAAGCTCTCTGTTTTTTCTTACCTGAGCACATGGTCTAGGCGTTCATTCACAAAGCAGATGTCATTCAAATAGAGATGCCAGAGCTTATGCAGGTTGGAGAACTGGTGAAAGATCTCTGCAACATAGGAGGCTTCTAGCTCTTTGGCCCAAGGCCTATCCAAAGGTACGCCAATTTCCTTGAAAAGGAGTTTCTGGAGGTTTTTCATCTGGCCCAGGCCCGAGGCTAGCAATGGAAGAGTATATATATCCCAGCATGAGTTTATTACTAATTCCTGGATTGAGCCTGGATCAAAAATCTTCAACACAGCCATTAGGTCATAGGCAGGAATGACCCAAAATTCCAATTTCTGACAGATCACTTGTATCATATTTTTCCTCTGCTTTGCCCACCGATAAAAATATTTTAGATATTTGGAGGGATGGCAGGACCTGAGGGAAAGGTTCATCAATATGGTCATGGTCTGCTTCCCCCCTAGGTTGGGATGATTTCCCACTGGTTCGTTCTCGCCAAAGACATCTGGAGAGCAGACTACATGCTGTAATCCAGCCCAACCATTCCAAAAGTCATGGTGCACATCTCGAAAATCAAGCTCTTGTAGTTTCCACCTCCTGTAGGTAAAGGAAAAGGACATTCATATGACAGGAGACACAATAATTAATCTGCATGAGCCCACAATTCAACTTCCCTTAAATCAATTCCTTGAACACAGACAGCTCCCATTTCTAGTGGCTGGGGAAGAGGCAGGGATAGACTCATTGTATATAGACTATTTCTGTTCTAAGCTGTCCTGTGTACACCAAAGTTATTTTTATTCCTTTCTAGAAGATACTGACCCCTATAATCAGAGGCCTCTGATTCACCAAGCACCCATTGTGAATACTGTATTCACTCCCTGTCATCCTCCTACATTCCTCTATGCTACCTTGCATTCACTTACCTAGGTCAATCCTTTAATGCCATTAGCAAATCAAGGCCATCTAGCACAGCTTTCAAGGTCTCTAGATGAGGAGTCTCAATCAGGGCTCCCAGAGGAAGGCATGGGAAGGGCCATGCTGCCACCATGTGCCTCAGGATGTTAGGTCGTTGGCTGGTCAATGCATCCCTGAAGAGTGGTGGGAAGAGCTGCATGGGCAGGTCCTGCACTGCAGAGATGGTCAAGGCTTGATCTTTCAGCAGGCTTCTTCTCGACAGCTCCTGAAGTGTTGGTGGGTCTCTGAAACTCATCATAGCTTTCAGGTATGCAGATGCTACGAAAATATTCAAGGGGAGAAAATATTTTCATTTACAACACTTTTAGCAAGCCCCTTCCTCCCGTCCCAACTATGTAAACCAGGCAGGGGCACAATCACTGGTTTGGTGACATGGGAAGACGTTTTATTCGGACAACTTCATATTTGTCTCTCATTGTCACAGTTCCTTCAAGGTCCTCCTGATAAGGGCCCATTACACAATTTTCCCTGGTATTCTGCCCAAACTGATCCAATGTTCCCTGTAAGTCTTGCTCTTCTCTGTAATAGGAGACTCACACTTGATTCTGACAATTTTGTCAGAAACAATTATGCTTTTACTACAGTCAATGGAGCAATATATTGTATAAAACAAATTCAAATTTTACTTCCATAAGCTTTAGAAGCAGGAACCATTCTGACCTCTAACCTGTCCTTTAAAAGATTGAATGCACTGAGGCCCTGAGAAGCCTGCTATAGAAGGGTTCCTTCATTCTTCTCACCACCTTTCCTCTCACATTCATTACAACTGGGCAACATGTACCCTTCAGGTAACCTTCCCATCCCTACCATATTCCTCCCTCAATGAGTACTCTCAGGCATTCTAATCTGCCCAAGCACCCCGTATTCCCTCTGGATATGCAATCTCCTGCCACCTTCAGCAGACCTGTGGATCAGAAACCACACAGGTAAGCATCCATTTCCTCTGCCATCTTCCCTGCTCTCTGAGTCCTCAGGGGCAAGTCAAGTTACCTTGAACAGCCTGCTATCTCAGGGGACCCTCAATTCTCTTGCCACCTCTCCTCCCACCTGAAACAGACTTGTGGATCCTAAAATACAAAAATAAGTCACTTATTTTGTCCACTTGATGAGTTCTCTGCGGTAAGTTAAGCTGCACTGAGCAGAGTGATATACCAAAGGACCCAACATTCTCTGGTGACTTCAAAGATGCTCCTATATAGCACAAAGACACTTTTTTATAGCATGTTTCTGTTAAAGCCCCAGACTGGAAACAACCAAAGATAGTCACAGAAGAAGATTGATAAAAACAATTTGGTACATCTACTCAATGGAATATTATTCAGCTCTTGAAATCAAAGGCAGCATACATTGTGCAGGCAAATGAATGCAATAGGAGAATATCGTGCTGAGTAAGATAACCTGGTCCAAAGTGGGTATGTGTGGTATATACTCACTAATAAGTGCATATTATCCTCAATACACTGGATACCCATACTACACTCCAAAGACGTGAAGAAGCTTTGTTTGAACTCCTGTTCTTTCCTAAGGAATATTTTTCCTCGTCATTTTATAAATCTATATTCACTTTGAATTAAAAATTTTGTAAGGTAGATTAGAGTGTGTCAGGTTATATGGTGTTTGTCCAGGGTGCCCAAGTCCTTGAATATTGCCTCCTTAGGCCAATATAAACAAGCAGAGCAGAGCAGCTTCATGTTCCAGGACATAGAGGCTGAACATTGCATTTTTCATGACACTTAGCTACATATAGACTTCTGGCTATCCTGGGCTTAAGTGAGGTTGGCTGCTTCAAAATAACCACACAAGAAAAGAAAACAAGCACAGGAAACAAACACACAAAAACATTAAGATGATATAGTCACTGTCAGATGGAGTGTCCTGATGTGCATAAATGACTCACCTGCTTTGGACACCGATCTCAGAAGCTCCAGTCTCAGCAAGGTCAGGCAGTCACACCAGACTCCAAGGCTCAGAGTGTCTTTTTCAGCCATTTGAGTCCTTATATACTCCTTTCCCCTCCTACCTCCCCTTTGAAGCCACATCTCCCTGGCCAAAGCTGCCACCTGATAGAAGGATGAAGTCTCCATCCACTTGATCTTACTTTGACCTAGCTTGAGTGAATCAGATCCTCATTAGGGAATGTATAAAATCTGAAATTATGGTATCAACCCCATCGAGGACACTTCTCCTTCATCTTTGAGCACTGGTATAGTTTTTTCTTCCATATTATTTACACTGTATATCTCAGGTTTCTCTGGAACTATTAGGTCGCCTGAGCTGAGAGGTAGGTCTCAGTAAAGGTATTGAGTGTGGTGGTATGTGGTAGGATGTTTCCAGTATGATTAGATTGCTAGGCGAGAAAGGGAGGACCCACAAATGAAGAACAATTTACCAAGTCAGTGTGAAAACATTAATTATATGTTTCTCTCATTGTCATTCTCTCTCTCTACCTCTGTCTCTCTCATTCTCTTTGCCTCTCTCTGTCTGTTCCTCTCTAAGTCTCTCTCTCTCTCTCATTCTTTCTCTCTTATGTATGTTGATTTGTTTTGATGTCTGTACCAAGTTTACCTTTGATGAAATCATTGAAGGAGATGAGTTGAAAATTGGTGAGGGGCTGTTAGGACCGTCCAGACTTTTCAAGCAGAGCTTCACTTCCATAGGACCAGAGTTCTATTCCTAGCTTCCACATACCAGTATATAGCCATCTATATCTCTAATTATAGGTTTGTCACTCTCTTCTGCCTTCTTAGGGTAGTGCATGCCTACATATTGTAATGGCTGGTTTTGTATGTCAACTTGACACAAGCTGGAGTTATCACAGGGAAGGGAGTTACAGTTGGGGAAGTTTCTCTATGAAATCCAGCTGTGGGGCATTTTCTCAATTAGTGGTCAAGTGGGTAGGGCCCCTTGTGGGTGGTGCCATCACTGGGCTGGAAGTCTTGGGTTCTTTAAGAGCTGAGCAAGCCAGGGTAAGCAATCCAGTAAGAAACATCTCTCTCTGTGTCAGCTCCTGCTTTCTGACCTGCTTAAATTCCAGTCCTGACTTCCTCTGGTGACCAACAGCATTGTGGAAGTAAGCTAAATAAACCCTTTCCAACCCTACTATCTTTTTGGTCATGATGTTTGTGCAGGAATAGAATCCCTGACTAAGATATATATAAGCAGGGAAAATGTATATGCCTAACGTAATAAAAAAACAGCTTGATGTGGTTTTGGAGATATTGTTGTGTTATATGAATACCAGTTTAGTACCAGTTCTTGTGAGGTAGAAATAGACTAATCTGAGTTCAAGTAATGCATGCAGTCTCTGGAGTGTTCCAGGATGGCCTGGGTACAAAAAGTTACCCTAATTCAAAATAAACAAAGAAATGCAGTGAGAGAGGATATGGAGATGTTAAAGCTTTGGGTCAGGATCAAGTATAGACAGAGACAGTTGAGATAGCAAGATTGCCTTGAGAATGAGTGGAATTCTGTGGCTGATAGTGGTTGATAGTTGTCGGTATCTCCAGGATCATAGGGAGTACTGAGGTAAGGAAGCTGCCCAGTAGTTAGTGGAATTGACCTTAGCTGTTCCTTTCACCATTGAGGAGATTGAACATTAAGAGCTCACCTCCTTAAGCCAGTCAGAACCCCCAGTGGAGCAACGGGGACATAAACCCCCTACAAAAGTTTATCCTGTGTACAAGAAATTCCAGATGGTAGATGGAACACAGACTGACAGAATAGCTAAATAATAAAGCACCCAACATGAGACCATTCCCATGCACATGCATCAGTCCCTGACTTTAACGATACTCTGTTATTCTTCCAGACATGAGTCAAGAATGCCTATCCCCTGAGAGGCTCCACCCATAAGCTGACACAGAGACCACAGACAAGCAGTGGATGGATCTTGGGCCTCTTATGGAAGTCCAGGGGGATTGCAGGCTTTGAAGGGAATTGGACCTCCATGGAAAGACACACAGTCAAATAACACAGACACTTGGGGCTCTCAGGAACTGAACTACCAACCAGAGGACATACAGGGACAAGACCTAGGGCTCCCTCAACATACATAGCTTTAACATAGCTTGGTTTCACGTAGGTCCCAGACAAATGGAGAAGGCATCTAACCCAAAGGCTGTTGCCTTTATTTGAGATATATATATTCTTCTAGCTTGTTTGCCTTGTTGAATTTCAGAGTGAGAAGAAGCACCTAATTTCACAGATGTGAGGTGTCAGGGTCAGGGTAAGGGTCAGGGTCAGGGTCAGTGAATACCCAGTAAGAGCCCAGCCACTCAGAGCACAAGTGGAGGGGAGTGGAGGTATTGTTCTGGGAGGGGATGAATACGAGTGGGTACTTTGCAGGATATAATGTGAGTAAGGAAAAATCAATTAATCAAACAAACAAACATGAGATTAAATGTGCAGATTGTCAATTTGATGCTCTCCTGGGACTCATAGGCATGTACTCTCTATAGTTTTCTTACTTGCTATTTTATAAATCTATTTTCACTTTGAATTAAAAATGTTTTAAGGTAGATTAGACAACTTCAGGCTATACATGGTATTTGTCCAGTGTGCCTGAGTCCTTCAATATTGTCTCCTTAGTCCACTACAAAACAAGCAGGGCAGCACAGCACAGTCCTAAGTCTCAGCAGGTAGAGGCTCAACAGTTAGTGTTTCAAGACACTTGGCTCCATATGGACATCTGGCAATCCTGGGCTAAATAAGGTTGGCTGCTTCAAAATAACCGCACAAAAAAGAAAACAAGCATGCAAGGAGACAAACAAATGCAAAACACAATAACAAACAAACAAACAAATGAACTAACCCATTAAGATGAATTGGACACTCTCAAGACAAGTCATATTGGGTGTCCTGATGGGCATAAATGATTCACCTGCTTTGGACACTGCTCTCAAAATCTCCAATCTCAGCAAGGTCAGGCAGTCACACCAGACTCCAAGGCTCAGAGTGTCTTGTGCAGCCATTTGAGTCCTTAAATACTCCTTCTTCCCTCACCTCCCCTTTGTAGCCACACCTCTCAGGCCAAAGCTGACACCTGATAGGATTATGAAGTCTCCACCTATTATATGTTATTTTGATCTAACTAGAGTGAATTAGATTAGAGTGAATTAGACAACTGAACTTGTCTAATGAAATGTATAAAATCTGAGAGGGCAACAATCCCAGCCCATCCAGGACACTTCTCAAACTCTGAGCTTTGTGATTTTTTTTCTTCTCCCACATTAATTTGCAACTTATTTCTCAGGTATTCCTGAACTATTATGTAGCCTGAGGTGATAGGCAGGTCTCAGGATTCAGAGTAGTGATATGAGATAGGGTGTGTCTAGTATGATTAGATCTCCAGGCATTAAAGGGCAGACCCAGAAATGAAGAACCAATCACCAAGTCAATGTGAATACAGTAAATATATCCCTCTGTTTCTCTCTCTCCCATTCTCTTTCTGTACATCTCTCTGTCTCTCTCAGTATCTCCTGGTCTCTCTGATCTCACCTCTGTCTCTCTGTCTGTGTCTCTCTCTCCTTTTCTCTTGTCCGTGTCTCTCTAAATTTGATTTTATTTCTGTACCCAGCTTTTAGCTTTGATAAATTCATACAGGAGTGAGTTTAATACTGTTTATGTGCTATGTGAATGGCTTGGAAATTTCAAGCAGAGTTGTTCTTCCACAAGACCAGGGTTCTATTCCTATGTTCAACAGGCCAGCTCATAACCATCTACAACTCCTATTATAGGACCTCTGTCACTCTCTTCTGCCTTCTTAAGTTAGTACATGCTAACATATAAGCAGGGACAACATATATGCCTAAAAGAATAACAAACCAGCTTGATGAATTTCTGTAGATATTATTATGTTACTGTGCCTTTAATACAAGTTCTTGTGAGGCACAGACAGGCTAATCTCTCAGAGTTCAGATCTTGTATGCCACCTGTATGTGTATAGATGCCTCTCCATATTGTATGGATAGTTCACAGATAGCCTCGCTACATAAAGACATCCTAACTTAAAATAAACAAAGATCAAAGAAAACAGAGAACCCAGTGTTTACATTTCACATTTGAACCCCATCACACCACAGGAAGAAGCAAGGAGATTTCAATGTTTTTGACAACAGTTTGTGTAAGGTAATTTTCATCACATAGATTGAAATAGTTCCTCTTTGAAAAGTCAAAAAACCTGAGACTGGCCTGATACCTGAAAGCCCATTAACTAAACCAGTCTGATTCGGTTTTATTTGTTCCTTAATTTAGTAGCTCTTTATATACTGCTTTTTCAGTTTATCTTTGAGGAAGAGTTTTTCACTCTAGCTGAGGTGATCTGAAACTCCAATTAGCAACAATCCTTCAGCCTCAACATTCTACCCAGTAGGTTAACTGATGTGAGCCAACACACCTGGCTGAGTTTTCTTTACAGGTGATGCGCATGGTTCTGAGTGTGAACCACATTGGCTTTACTCTGTTCCTGACACTAGACATGCAAACAAAACCTCCTCAAATATACTCTGAAAAATTGGGACAACCATATTGTCCCAAATGCATACTCTTTCCTAGAATATGCATGCTCTGTCCTCTCAGGTTGTTATCTAATCAGTGGGCTGAGGCAAGAGGATGGCTTGCAACTATTTTTGCTAGGCATTAATTCTGCAGATGTACACAGTTGGAAATGGTTCCTTAGAATCAGGAACCCTGATTCCCTCTCTACAGCTGTCTGGTTTCAGTTCTCTCGAAAGCATTTAGTCACCTAGATATGCTGGATTCTCTCTCTCTCTTCTCTCACACTCTGTCTCCTCTCTCTCTCTCTCTCTCTCTCTCTGTGTGTGTGTGTGTGTGTGTGTGTGTGTGTGTGTGTGTGTAAGATATGTTGTGTTTTGCTGGAAGGGATTCTGGCTGGAGTAACAGGTATTTAACTTTAATTTTTTTTAAACATTGATTTTCAATGATAGTTCTTATCTCTTTAACCTCTTTTTAGTCCACCAACCACAGGAGGTAGTTGGAAAGAAAGGTTAAGAGGGAAAGTGGACCTGTTTAGAAAGTCTTTTTGGACAAATGCAGTCTGTGTTCAAAGGTCAGAAGCAGCAGGTCAGTCCACTCACAAACACTTCATTGATACAGCAACAGTGCAGTCCATTACAGTCTGATTAGCAAATACTGAACAGCAGTGATAGAACTACCTAGCATAAACATCCAGACCTCAGCCTGGGCTTGAATCAAGAAAAGGGACCAAGAGGAATTCATGAAGAATGTCTTTGTTGTGCCTCTCTCAGGGAAGCAGAGATCACCAAATATGTGAGACTCACAAGCATTGCATAGATAGATCTATAAACAAGCCAACTTCAGCCTCCATCACTGTCTGTGAAATCCTTTTTATACTCTTTCCAAAAATCATATATCCTTCATGGGCCACACATTTACCTGTCTCAGCTGACATCACTTTCAAAAGCTCAAATCCTCAGAAGTGGCAAGAAACTACTATACATGGCAAGAATTTTTGCATATATTTCTCTCTATATAATCTGGACAAATTGAGCTCAACTATGCAGTGCATACCAATACATGGATGTTCTTAGCATAAAATCTTTCATCATTTGTATTTTCTCATGCTTGATTTAGCAGAACATCCTGTCTTCTGTGTCTGCTTCAGGATAACTGTCTCCTGAGAGGTTTTGACACTACCCGTCTAATACAGAAGTAGAGGCTCACGGCCCTCCATTGGCCTGAGTACAGGATCCCCAATGAAGGAGCTAGAGAAAGGACCCAAGGAGCTGAAGGGGTTTATAGCCCCTTAGGAGGAATGACAATATGAACTAACTAGGGCTAGTATGCAGGAGGGGGTGAGATGATGAGCAGGAGGAAGGGGGAGGGAACACTGGATTGTTTTAGTTTTTGGTTTATTTTATTTTATTTTTTTCTTATTTTATTTTTTTCATTTTTTTCTTTTTCTTTCTTTCTTTCTTTCTTTTTTTTTGGAAGGGAACCTGGGAATGGAGATATTGTAAATAATAAAACATCTCATAAAAAAGAAGTAGTTAATAAAAAAAAGATTCTTTCAAGAGTCTGCATTACTCTTTTATCCCTGTCCATTTCAGCCAAACAGTCTTTCATGTGTTGCCCCAACAAAACACCGTCCAAACTGCTTTCCAAAGAACAGGTAAGTTTCCACTTTACAGGTAGGAGAAACTCAACTGTCTTTAATACTAGCATTTATTTCCATTTAAGCCTGACAATCTTGCATGTCCCTTTATTTCCAGCAACAGAAAAGCAGAGGCCAGGTTATCCCTGTGATTTTGTAGGCCCTCCTGGTCTACTCAGTTTCAAATAGCCTGAGTTAAAACTCTGTCTGGAAAACCAAACAACAAACAAACAAAATTATTTCTATCTGTTGAATGATACATGGTTTGTGCTCTTCGTGGAGACAAGACTGCCCTAAAACTTGTAGGATACAGCAGGATTTCTTGATCTCAATTCCCAAATAACAGTCTGAACCATTGCTTGATATTAGTAGTGGCTATTCCTGGTTGTCAACTTGACTATATCTGGAATGAACTACAATCTAAAATTAGAAGGCTCCCCTGTGGTACTAATCTGGAGGCTGAGAGATACAAGTTTCTGACCTGAATCTTGGCATGAGATCTGAAGGCATAGTGGCTATGAATCCCAGAAGATTAAGATAGGAAGAATTTGAGGTTAACTGGGATTAAAGGTGTGCTGGCACACACCTTTAATCCAGGCCACACCTTTTTCTGGAGACCTATATAAGGCCATTGGAAATAGGAAGGCTCTCTCTGCTTTCCCTTCTTGCCTTGTAGGACTGAGCACCTGCTAGATCCTTGAACTTCCATTCACAGCTGCTGCTGATCATTGTTGGGAGCTGGACTATAGACTGTTAAGTCATCAATAAATTCCTTTACTATATAGAGACTACCATAAGTTCTGTAACTCTAAAGAACTATGACTAATACAATACTTAATTAAAATTTCCTGGTTTTTTTTTCTGCTTTGATTTATGTGCATTCTTGTTTTATTCTTCTGTCTTTTCTTTTCTTTTTTTGTCTTCCATTCATTTCTGCAGACTTCAGGTAGGCTGTTCTGGATCTCTAGAAGTAACCAATTATAGCATTAAGCTAGGGAACCTCCTGCCTTAACCACGTGAAGTGTAATCTCTCCTTCATATGTTTCCCAGTGTCTTTATACCTTGGCAATGGCTGCTGAAAATTTGCTGATGTACAATCTACTTCTAATATACAAACACAGGTGACCTCCAACAATTGTCCTCAGTGACTGATGATGCCAGTTCATAGAATCCCTTAGTTGTTCTAGCCAAGGATCAAAAAGATGATTGGAGACTGTGGAAAGGTTTAGAACTTGTTATTTCTTTATTTCTCTGACATCAAGTGTTGAGGTTTTTTTCTGTTGTTGTGTATTATGATTCTAAGTACTGCCCCAAAGGTCTGGTTGCCCTCAGGGATGAGGAAATCCTCCCTTAAATCCAATGATGCTATATACCCTTTCTCCTTAATATAAACCTTTTGGCAAATATCTGGAAAGTACAGAGATATGTGGGACTTTGGTTCCCTGGCTCGGGTATGAGGAGAGAAAATGAGGAGAAGTGGAGAAAAAGAAGACATCATGGGGTAAATGAATCATGAAAACATGAGGGATGGCTTGTTAAAGTAGGAGCAGAGCAAACAGACGATGACAAGTTACTTCCTGGGAATACTGACGGGGGGGGGATAGTGAAAATAACATAGACAGTTGATATCTGATCAGTTCAAGTCCTATTAAAGTTTCTTAGAAATATAAAGGTTTATGTCACTCATTTGCAATCTGAATGGTCAAAAGTGGTTTAGAAAACCCCAAATAATTTTTACTACAAAGGTCCTGGAGAGTTGAGCACAGGCTATGCATCATGGAATCATGGGTTGAGACTTAAAGCTTCCTGGGGATCCCTGCCCAGTCAGATATATTCTCCCAAGCTGTAGTTGGATTGCATATGTTCTCTGGGAAGGAGGGGACTTTGGAGAAGTTTAATATGCTAGAGAGGAGTATTTTGGCATTAAAACCATGAATGCCAAGTATTGGTGGCACAACCATGCTTGAGTGATCCATGCCATTAATCCCAGCATTTGGGAGACAGAGCCAATCAGATCATAGAGTTCGAAGACATTGTGCTCCTTAATGAAAGTTTCAGGACAGTCAAGGGCACAGCGAATTCTTGTCTAGAAAAACAATACACAAGCAAAATGGAGGAACCTTACTGGGAGAAAAAAAAAATAACAAACTATGGAGTCCAGTTAACCAGTGCTCAAATAGGCAATGTGAGGCAGACCAACATAAGAATGGTATTAGCAAACAAACCTTCCTTATGTATTCCCCCCTCCCCCGACCCTGCTGCTTGCTTTAGTAGAAGCACTCTACACTGGTGTCTGCTTTGTCTAAACATTCCGTCACCAGGCTTCCTTAGCTTTTTTCCTGTTTCTGCTTCTGAGAAACATTCCTCATGTGTTTGCCACAGCAAAACCCCATGCAACACATCTGATTTTCCAAAGAAATATAAGTTTTCACTTCAGTATTGTGTCTTGCAGCATGCTCAAGAGATGAGGGTGTGGTATTTAGAATTGATCTCAGTCTCCTTCCTCACTTGAGTTTATCTACTTCACATCCAGGCTGGACATGCTGCTCTGGACCTGATGCCCTGGGGCTCTCTTTCACAGACTTATCATAAATTTCACTCCTCTACAACCTCTGGAGTGCTGATAGTAGAAATGTGTACCACCATGCCTGGCTCCTTTTCTCAAAAGAGATATTTGTGCCAGCATGCTCTTCATGAAGCACTGTGAATGGCCCAAGACTGTTAAATCATGAGTTTTCTGGATAGGGCCATTTACAGGGAAGAAGAGTGTCCTGGATTGATTCAGGAATGAAAGGCTGAGTGGCTATGCAAGGTTTACAGGTAGGATGTGCCTGGGCCAGGTATGTCCAGGTTTGTGAACTTTAATTTAATGAACTTAGCTTATGGGTTCATATAGATTTCTAAAATAATGAAAATAATTTGATTTATACTACCCAAGCCATTTCAGGCATAATTGGCCCTAAAGTGAATCATACCCAGGTATGTTTGTTTACTCAGAGAGTTGAACAAAAATTGCCTATAACTGATTACTACTGGGGCCAGAGAAATGTAAACGATTCTTTAGAGATTAAAGTATATGTAGCCCTGTATAAGCAGGGATCACAGGATTTTGGAGGCTGTTGGAAAATAGTTTGTGGAGGAGTGTGTGACTTGGACATGCGTATAAAGATGCTGGAATGCTAACTACATTAATGCAAACAGGAATGTGCAAACTCAAACAAATGGGCATGACTGAAACTATTGTCTATGTTTTTCTCTGCCTAAAAAAAACAGCTTCAATCTCTCATTCTCCCTGCAGGCAGACATGGAGATGTTCTCTTAGATACCTTAGGAGCTACAGTGTATTGCAGATGGGAACATCTCAGCCAACAAGCTGAGTTTCTTTCAAAATTTGATCTTTTTAAAATTAGATTTTTAATTTACTGGGTGATGTAATATTGTAGAATAATCCAGGAACAGGAATGGGGTGTGACCTTGTGCAAGTATGCAAGTCTAGAAAGCCTGAGTCCCTGGAATCCATCTTGAAGCTTCACAAAGAAAAGGTTAAAATAATGTATTTATTGGGAATTGCACTTGCAAAGCAAAGGTTATATGTAGAACACACATATTCACGTGTGTATGGTTTATACTGTTGTAATAATAGACAAATGAAATTCCATATACTTACCCTCTCCCCTACTTAAGCCACGGTATTCCCATCATGCACCTTCTAACAGCTAGTCCCTATCCTTCCCTAACCAGTTATAAAAACTGTCAAAAAGAATCAAAATTTGGTTGAGAGTTAATAATCCTTCAAGTATGAAAGAATGATTTAATATACGACCATGGAAAGTTGATCAGCCAGGCTTGATATCCTATACTTGTAATTTCTCACCCTGAAGACAGGGCAGGAGAGATTTAAAGAATTCATAGCCAAAAGTGGACCAGAGAATCTAGCCTTACTCAAAAGGAAAAATATTGAGTCAGGATATTGCTCAGAGCTATAGTGCCTGGCTGGCATCTCAGAGTCTAAGTCCATCACACACAACAAAAAAAGTATCAATGTAAAATTAATGCATGCTGCTTATTAAATGGGATAATGATAATCCAAGCCCTTGACAAACCGAAACAGAAGAACTGCCATGGGAAATAGTGTCCCATCTTAAAATATACACAACAACTGGCTAGAGAGTTAGGTCAGCAGATGAAAGCATTGACTCCTTTTCCAGAGGTCCTGAGTTCAATTCCCAGCAACAATGTGGTGGCTCACAACCATTATTAATGGGACCTGAAGTCCTCTTCTGGTGTGTTTGAAGAGAGCAACAGTGTACTTACATACATAAAATGAATCAACAAATACCACACACACACATGCACACACAGAGACACACACAATATCTATCTATCTATCTATCTATCTATCTATCTATCTATCTATCTAT
>JADRCD010230032.1:1087-14545 GCA_019843815.1 Montemys delectorum | reverse complement strand
TATCTATCTATCTATCTATCTATCTATCTATCTATCTATCTATCTATGTATCTATCTATCTATCTATATCCAGCTGAGACAAGAAGCCATATTAGTAAAGGAGATGAAGTTACACCTGAATGTGTGCCAAAGACCACTTGACAGTATTTCCTCAGTCACTCGGGTTCTTCTCATTCTAAATTTACTTCTCATTTTGAAGTTCTTCAGATTGTGTTACCTGCTTATATTTCTGATAAGGGCCATTAACTTTATGATTACCTTTGCCCACATATTAAGGGGAGGGAGGGAGCTGCATTCACCATGTATTATATGAGCATAAATTTAAAACAAAATACAGCTCATGAGAATGAAGCTAATAACTGGCCAGAGTTACAGGAAGAAGATTATACTAGTGCTTCATGTATCTGGGATTGTAAATTGTTTTATTTATAATTGATGGCAAATGACAAAATATAATGAAGTCAGACCTACACAGAAACATCCTGAACACATTGAGATGAGGAAATTTTAGGCTCCTGGGATATTCAGGACTGCAGGGACTTGAAAGCATGTTGTAGTGATAATGATGTCACCTGTCAAAAAAACAAGGAATTGAAGTCTGTATCAAAAGATACTTCAAGGCACATAGTGAGAGTCACAACTCTGATTGTAGCATCTGTAACACAGAAGCAGGTAGACCTCCATCTGCTTGCCTCATAAAGACCCTGAGAATTTTACTGGGGCTGCCAAAATAGCCCAAGAAGAAGGACACCACTGCTCTTACTGACTTCGATGTGACCACTACCTGCCTACATGACTTCTGTTATTTACCCGGTACTGTGTATACTATATAAGCCTGACTTCTACTTTGTACAAATTGCATTCAGATACCAAACTCCCTTGTGTTGTGTCTGTTTGTCATTTCTTCACCAACACCTTGTCTACCTGACTAGGACCCTGTTCCCCCCACGGGTTGAGGGAGGCCCAGACTGGCTTGCCTGTGGCAAGCAATCTATAACACCAGTGCCAGGTAATGCAATGTCTGTCTTTCGTCCCCACTGGTACTGTGGAGATAGGATACAAAGGATAGGTGAAGGCAAAACTCTCAGACACATGCAGGAAAGGTTTTGTGGTTTCATTTCCTTCAGCCTGAGATATAAAGCCTGTGAATATGAGTATGTGTAGATAATATCAAATTCTGATATCTAGTAGGAGTCAAACTCAAGGGGACTCTGACTCAATTTGTCCTTTCCCAGCTGTCACTTCTGTCTAGGGCATCCCTATTGAATAGTTCCTACAAAAAACTGTTTCATGGACACCAGATAATAACAGTGATATTGAAGCAATGGAGCCACTACTCTATATTGTCAGGAACATACCAATGAAGATAAACAAGTATGGATTAAATGTTTTTATGGCTACTAGTGATGACTACAAAAGGAGTGCAGAGGTCAGCTTGGTAAAATGTTAACAAAACAAAGACAGACATCACAAATGAATACTGACAATTCAGGTTTGCATGGGCCAATGCTGTAGAGGAAGAGAGAGACATTTGTCTTCCACTAGTGTCCTTTGCATACAAGGTGATCTCAGAAGTATAGGGCACGTTAAACATGTGCCGTGCAGGCTGAGTATGATAGTACAGCACTCAGTGAGAGAATGCAGGTGAATGAGGAGCTCAAGGACCATCTGGGATACAGGAGAGAATTTTGAAAAGTAAATTAAAATGTAAAAGAAGCAAGAACACTCTTTCCTGTGTCCTATTGAATCTTTCACTGATACTACTGAGTCTACTATCTTGTTGTTCCCTTAGAAATTTGGGGTTATCCTGGATAGCAATCCCCATATTCCCAAATTCCATTCATAGGCAGAAATTTGGCATCAAACACATTATATTCACAACTATATAGATACAAACCATTGAAGAGCCATACAAGAAGAATGTTACTAATGAATGAGCAAGGGAAATATATAGGATAAAATGTCAAAATAGCTTTATTTGTATTGATGCCAAATGGTCATGGACTTCAGTGTGACTCAGATAACACAGTGAGTCTCTTCTCCTACTGACACTGGAACTGCCTCTAACTGCCTCAGAGTCTTCAGGATATCCATAAAGTTAGAACAAAGTTGTGCAAGTCACTCTACTACAACATAACTCATGTCACTATAGCACTCCAGACTGGAAGGGTACAGCTCCATGATCGATGTACACTGGAAGAATACTGTACTGTTCTCAATGACAGCCTCTCTCTCTCTCTCTCTCTCTCTCTCTCTCTTACATACACACATACACACACACATAATACATGCACTATATTCAGGGCTTGACCACTACCAAAACCTTCCTGATTGACTATGGTTTGCTGGGGCTGCAAAAGCCAGCTGGTATAAAACAAAGACTCCGCTGTGAGTTGCATCCCATCTGCTACTGTCTGCTTTTCAGAGTTCAAACACTTTCTTGACTCTACAGGAAATGCCCTATTCTCACCACAAAACATGCCATTCAGCCCAGACTAAACAAAGAAATATTTCAGGATAGCTGATCAGACAGTGAAACCTGATACTGTGTTATCTACAGAAAAAGAAGATTCTAGATGTATTGTGACTCAGCACTTAACACATACCTTTAATATTTTTGTTATAATATGGATGCCCACTTAGTAGACACCTTTAATACCAAACAATGAAAGTAAAGAAAATTTGTTGTTGAATGAAGCACCCATATTTGAAAGTGATGTCTAATTGGGTAGCAGACAAAGTGACTAATCAAAGAAAGATACACAAGCCTCATGAACAGAAAGAGGGAAGGGAAGCTACTTGGTAGGTAGTACAGACAGAGGAAACACTTATATTGAAGCAATTCTACAGAGACTAGTTCCAGACACATGGGAAAACAAAATGAGCCAGAGAATGAGAAGGATAATGAGATTAAAAGATATTTTTAAAGTTCCTGTGAGGAAAATGCATTGAGAAGTCAGATTGAATCAATGAGCCTAGGCAGAGTTTGAAGAAGAAAATATGAGTAGAACCAGTCAGTTAGAGTTCAGAAAGTATAAGAAAGATTGAGTGTGTTCAGCAGAAAGTCTCAAAGGATGAAAACATTCTAGATCTAGATGAGAATATACAAGGACTAGAAGCATCTAGTATTAGAACTAAGTTACCAGCGTGAGGCTATGAGCCTCCAAAATGGCAATTATATCAGGAGGATAAAAGATGTTAACAAACAAATACTGGAGCTAACAGATATTATAAACCAAATGGACATAACAAATACTATACAACATTTCACCCAAACAAGAATGGACCTGATACTCAGTACCTCAGCGAACTTTCTCCAAAATTAAACACATACTTTGTGACAAAGCAAATTTCAACAGAAACCCGAAAATTGAAAAAAAAATTCCTGCTTGTCATCAAACTAACATGGATTAAAGATGGATTTCAACAACAGGAAAAAATATCAGAAAGATACTGAAAGACCTCCATAAGGGGACCCCTCACTCTAGTCTTGAGAGAGTGCACACCCAGTGAAACATGAGAGGCCAACTTGATGCAAAATATATGAGGTTGTAATGACGGAGCTCTGGGCTGGTACATATGTCACGCAGGAGATAGAGGAATTGAAAGACCCCCATAGGGAGACCCTCACTCAAGTCTCGGGAGAATTGGCACCCAAGGAAACACGAGAGACCATCTTGATATAAACACATGAGGTAGTCTTAATATTGGAGCTCCGGAAGGACCCATATCTCATGCAGGAGGCAGTGGGATTGACCCTGAGACTCAGAGGTTAGGGGTTTTTATAGGAAGGAGGTCTAGGGAACAAAGGAATCAGCATAGCCTATACATGATTGGCTAATTCAAATCCAGCTAGAATACATGCATATCAGAACATAGGGAAATTCCTAAGGGTAGTATTGAGGCAGCAGGGCACCTGGCTGGCCTCCAACCATACCTCCTCATTCAGTTGGGTCATCTTGCCCAGAGAGGTCCCTGCTTGCCTGAGCCCACCCAAACATGTCCTATCTATCTCTTCTTGGCCTGCTAGTTCCTGGAATATTCAACAGCTTGCTTGCTCATCCCAGGCCACTGCTCCACACTTAGAGTGCTGGTTTCTCAATGTGAGTGTTAGACAGGATAACTTGCATTTGAAGGGTTCAGAACCCAGGTTCAGTGTCCTCCTGTTTCCAGTTCTGGTCTAGACTCTCAGCAAGATTGTGGATAAACTGTGCAGAATAGGTCCTTGTCATCCTGTCAGCTACAGGTGTATGGAAGGCAGCCTGCAACAGGGTTGGAGGAGTGAGTCCTGATGGGGAGGGAGGACACACCTGCCTGAACAAATGAGTTTGAGAAAACAACCAAAAACAAGAAACAAGAAAGCAAGGAAAAACAATCAATCAGACAAACACAGCTGAGAGGAACTAGGAAGCTAATTAATTTAAATAGTCTGAAGTAGGTGGGTTCAGAAGGAACATGTCACAGGGAGCTGCTGAATACTGGACAAATCCAGAAGGAGGTGATCCAAGGAACCAGGACATAAAGACAGGAATTTCCACCATTCCTGCCTTCTGGATGTATCTTGACTGTACTCATAATCAGGCAGTTGTGGTGGGAGACTATTGTGAGTATTTGAGGCATCAAAAACTTTCTTAAGCTCTAGTTGGTGTGTGGGCATCCTGGGGGAGTCAACAGTCAGCAGTCAGTCCTGGACCCTGCCAGTTGAGAGAAACTGTGGGTCTGGGAACCTGGCAGGAGCAGAGTAGAGGAGTGGATCAGGGCTGTATTTTCTGGAGCCATAATTCTCATAATTCTGTTGTGAATATCTTATAGTTGCCAGAAAGTTTGAAATCCTTTGAACTAGGGTTCATTGTGACATTTTAATTGATTTTATGGTTTCCAGATATTCTTCCAAAATAACCTTGTGGATCTTTTGGAGTATTTCTAGTCTGTATATGGAGATTCTTTTAGCCAAAGCAATAACAAAGCTCCCTGAATTCAAGTTCAGCCATTTTTTTTTAACTCCTCTGTTCCTCCATTAATAGGCAGGCCCAGACAGCTTCATAGATATTAGCCAAATGAGGAAGCAGTGCAGATTTCAGTGAATCAGAAAATATACATAATAAAGCACCATCATATTGGCTGTAAATACTAGCATTTAATGAGTAAAGTAATATACTCCATGAATTTTACACAGAGGTATATGTACTCTTTGATTTAAATACAGCAATTGGAAATGTTTTTGTAGGCTTAATTATTAATGTTACACCTTAGGTCTGAGTATAAAGTGAAGACAGAACTGCAGAAAGGCCTGGCTGAGGAGAAGAAATATTGTAGGTTCTATTAACCCTGAATGTCACCATAGAAAGACCCCATCCACCATGTCGACAAGTCTTATTATATAATATTTCCTTACCAAGAGATGGACTTTGGACACTTGGTACAATGGTTTCCAAGACAATCATATAGAGTATCAGAGTTTCCCATGAGTCTTCATTGTTTTCCTAAGACTTGCAGCTGACAGTGTTCCAGGAAGTACCTCAGTCTTGGGCAGGTGGAGCTTAGGGGTTAATTTTGGGCTTTACAGTCTGAGGGAGAAAACAGTCTGAGGCATCTGGCTTTCTGTACTAAAACTGGCCATGAGAGGAGGGGGAGGTGTATGGAGAAAGAGAGGTGAAGATAGAGGTGCTGGCCAAGAAAGGAATTAGAAGCCAAGAATGCGCTTAGTCAACAATGTCCACATTGATATATTAATTGGCACTCCAGTTAGCCATTTGTCCTGAGTTTCTTTGAGAGGTAACAAAGTCCAGGCCAGCCAGTATACATGCTCTTACAGGATGATATCAGGCCAGGGTATTTTATAGATACAAAACTCATTACAGATTAAAATAGAATTAGACAGCACCTTTAGATGCTGAGAAATCATGAGAAAAAATGATTCCTTGGTTAAAGAAAAGTACTCTACCTGTGTACACTGATGATTTGTTGAGTTTTGCACTGCAAATTCTTGCAGTTGTGAGAATGCTTAGACTCTGCACTCATATCTAATTTTCTTTTTCAGACAGCAGCTCTCATTAGAGAACTTTAGCTGTCTTGATTCTGAGGGTCGGAATTGATTTCTTGCAGTCTTCCTTGCTGCTCTTCAGGATTCCTGGGGAAAGGACTATGATCCTGTGTGAACAGTGTGAAGGAGTCTTGTACAAAAAACTGAAATCCTCAGGGAAAAGGGGACATTTTCCACGGTATCTTCTCTTTCATTCATGCAGATACTTTTGCTAGGTGTTAGTATGTTTCATTTTTGTTTCATGAAAAGTTCCAAGTTCTTTCTGACCAGTGTTTTCTCATACTCATTTCTCCCTCTGTTCAGCAAAATCTGATCACCGTTAAGTTAAAGCTAAGAGCCCTGGATGCTAAAGGCAAAGGAGACTCTAACAAAGGATTCAGGTATGTTAGATGGATTGAGCAGGGGTTGGGGTAGATCTTCCCTATCAGTAGATAGAGGACTTGAATTTGATTTTACCAGATTCTCCTTTAGTAATGATTCCAGAAAGTTTCCCAGAGAATAACATTAGATGTGGTGATATAGAGTTTCAGTTATTGGCAGTGCAATCACCAGTGAGTTGATCTCAATATTTGATTAGTTTTGAGTCTCTGAAACAACTGTTGCCAATTGAAAAAGTTCCTTTTACCAGACAGGAAGGAGTCTGAGGCTATGGCTGTATGACAAGGACCATTTATACATGCAGCAAATGTCAGTAATGGATTCCCTCTTAGGGCCTTTGATCTTACTTATTGGATTTTAGCCAAATTCCCACTGTAACTTCTGCACTTTTTCCTGTGGATCTAGCCTCACCTTGAACCTGAAAACCCTCTGTTACCCACAAATTCTCTTGCCATGCTGTGCCTGGCAGATTGAGATTGTAGCCCATAGGATGTAAATCTGGGTATGGACATTGATAACTCTGCCCAGTGCACCCATTTGCGTAGCTTTTTTGACACTCTGAATGCTATCACCAGAGAGTCCAAGATATTTGTTGACAGAGTGAATGGTCTGACCAGAGTTTTTCTCCAGAAGATCCAAATGTTTTCTGAATCAAATATTCTGTCCAGTCTAAATGATATTCAGTACTTCAATTGTTTTCACACTGATGCACTGTGTGGAATTAGTAGAATAATTACTGTTGTTTTTTCTGTACTGTTTGCTTTCCTTTTGTGTTCTTTGAATTTATTACTCTGAGTTAAGCTTCATCTCTTCTTCTATTCTTGAGCTACTATAATGCACAATGTCAGATGTTACCACCAGATGTTTACCACTTGTAAAAGTTATTGTCATTCTCCTATTGTAACTGTCTGGGAGGCTTACTGCCTCTGTCTATTAACCTAGGCATAGTCCTGCAAGCGTCTACCCTCCATACAATCTCATCTAGATCTAGAATGTTTTCATTCTCTGATGTTTGCTACTGAATAAACCCCCCCATTTTTATTCTTTTGCAACTCTTAACTGGGTGGTTCAACTCAGTTGCTAAGACTCAAACTCATTTCTTAGCTGAGCTATTCAATCTGGTTCTCTCTCTGACATTGAATTGCTCTAGTTGGTCATAAATTTAGGTACTTAGGTACTAACTTTTATAAGGATGCACCCTAATTATGAAGGAAATTACAATACAGGAAATTTCTGCTATCCAACATCCCATTAACCAATAAATCTGCTATAGAAGGAAAGTGAATTGTATCAGATTCCACCATTTTCTTATTGTTAGATATAAACATGGATGCAAGATCTTTAACCTCATCATAGATCAGTCATGTGTGACATAGAAAGGATATGTTCCCAGTCTAAATAGTTCATGATCACTAAACAATATTCATTCATTAGTAAAATAAATTGGATTAAGTGGTATATGTTTAGAGATGGCTGAGATTTGAAAAGCGTGTGTTGCTCTCGTAAAAGACCAGGATGGGATTGTTAGCACCACATCATGTTCCATATCCACCTATATTTTCTAATTATGTGAATCTGACTTCCTCTTCTGATGTTCATTGATACCGAGCATGCAACTGAACATACATACACACGAAGGCAAAACATTCACAAATAAAACCATCCAAAATAAAATGAATAAATTTAATCTTAAAATTGTCTAAAAACTGCCTGGAAGAAGAATATGACATGCTTGTGTGTGTGTGTGTGTGTGTGTGTGTGTGTGTGTGTGTGTGTGTGTGTGGTGGGGGGAAGGACCTTCCACAAGACATAGGGATTTGAAGATTTTTTTTTTGCCTAATCAGTTAAGAATTCATGTATTAGCTCATAATAGATCTGCTTGTTGGAAGCTTGTCAAGAATGCAAAAAGAAGGCAGATCTAAGAGAGAATATCATCACAGTGGCAAACTTAAAAGGAGGCTCCTTGGTGCTATAAGGCCCTGAACATTAATTTCTCTCTGGCATGCAGTAGCTTGATTGTACTATACTTCCATCATGATCAGGCTGAATTAATGTTGTCTATAAATATACAGCACTCAATGAAGTTTTAAACAAAGTTTTATGAGCTTAATTGTAACATTCTACATTTTAAATAGGTTCAGGTAAGTTTCAATTGATAAATGATCTCACACAAAGTCGTATATGCAACTAAAGCAGAAGTAAGTCCATCTTGAGGAATAAGTTGGAAAGGCACACTTTTCTTCTGGACAGTGTACATTAGACAATGATGAGAATGGCTATAAGTAGTTATGATGACAAGTTTACAATATTGAAGAAATCCATGATAATTGCCATGCAACCTGACCCCTTGAATGATGTGTCAACACACTTGATAAATATATGTATTGTTTCTGTAAGTTTAATGAAATAAAGTAGATTCTAAGTATGTTCTAATACCTAGAAGTGCTGACAACAGTTTTCATATAGTTTTAAGAAGTTTGAACTCTACCTCTATGGAGAACCATGTGGTTTATATCAGTAAGAATTTTCTATAGATAGTGATGATATACTGTGATGAAGACCTTTATTTAAAATCATTGAGAAATGTCCTGTTTAATAACTTTGTTCACTTCTTTTATTTTGAAGGTAGAAGGCTCTTGAAATCCATGCTATTCTTCTTCCTGTAGCTATGTTTCATGTATGTTGAGATTTTGAAGAGCTGTCATGATGTGCAGATGTGGAGGACCTGCCTCAAGTAGGAAAGTGTTCTAAGGAGAGATGTAGTGTGGTGGAAAAAATGATCTGGAGTTAATGATGGATTCAAGCTGACAACTCTGTCCTGTGTTGGAGCCAGATCTCTAGATAGGTCTTTATTGCCTATGGAAGTCCAATCTTTGACTTGCATAAGCTACTTACATAGGACTTACAAATCATTTCAACTATATACTCCTGGTTCCCTATTGATTATCCCATGAGTTACCATTTTTAATCCTGTAACTCTTAGAAAAAAAAGGAAGTACACTTTAAAAAAATATAGCAGGTGTTATGTAGTTTGCTTGGGTGTGTTTTCTGGTTGCTAAGTCTAGACATAGAGGCTAGATTTAAGTGAGAAATTAGCTTTCTGCTTTTCAACTCTTTCATTGACTAATTTTGGCTGTTATGGTAATATCTCTGTCAATAGATCTTGAACTCATAGGTGTGCATGGCACTGTCTCCTGAATCCTGGGGTTAAAGGTGTGCCCCAAGATACCTGGACCTAACCTTTTTCTCACTTAGAACTTGATCTGTTCCAGGCTATTCTTGAACTCAGAAACGTGCCTGCATTTTTAAACACAAACAGGAACCTTAACTGGGGGAGATTTTGTCTGAGATCATCACTCCCTCACTTCCTGGTACTCCTTTATTCCTTTCACCATGAGCCTTGTTTTTAACCCTTCATTTCCCTTTACTGACACATTAGTGAAGCTACCTCTGTAATTTCAGGTACATGGAGCCCCTTATGCAATTCATATTGCATCTTTATATTCTGCGTAGTTGAGAAATCCTCTAAAGAAGAGTTCTTACATTACTTCATGTATTTTTCAACTCATGTATTCATAGTTCTTACCCATAGCAATAAGGTCTGTCCTGAAGGCCATAGCATTACCATTTTCCTGAGGAATATCAGACATATTGTTGTTTCATGGAATTTTACTGTTTCTGGTTATGTAGACAAAAACCTTGGCAGGGAGAACATTCCTCAAGAACATTGGCAGGGAGAATGTTCCAGTTAGGAGGAACATGTGGTACAACATATACATTATTATTTGAACAAGCCTTATGCCTACAGCAGCCATCAGCACTCGAGAAGTCACATATTCTGTTGAGGCTGCTCTCTTCTATTGCTATGCCAGACCTGGCAGACAGACTTTGGTTATTTCTTAGAAATTTTATTTAACTATAGGAGTGTTCTTCTATATGCACTGCATGCCTACATAGAACCACTGGAGCTTGAAGTAATCACCAAATGCATCACATAAGAGTCAGGCAAAAATCATACCTTGTTTTTTGTGTAGAAAGAATTAGACTGTATTTCTTTTCATGAACAGCAAGTGCCCTTTACCCCTGAGACTTCTTTCCAACCAAGAAGTTAACCTTTCTGCTACACTTTTATGATAGAACTTGAATATAACCTTAGTTCTATTTTTTTAAAAAATGAAGAATCATAAATGATAGTAATCTGTGCTATCCATAATCATGTTAGATGAATGTGCTCAAATAATAAAGATAAGAATAGTGATGTACTCAAAGAATCATAACTTGTTCAGATCCTTGCATACTTTTTTTAACTTTTATTGTATTATGATGAAAAAACTTACATGATTTCAATTTATCTGAATTTCTTAACATTTAAAAACATATTTTAAGTAAATAGAATTAAATCAAATTCTTGTTTCCCTTTTGTACCCCAACTCCTCCCAGAGATCCCCCCATCAATACCTACAATATCTTTTTTGTCATATTCCTTAAAATTTATAAAATATTATGACAATAAAAATAAGTATTATAAAAGTTGTTTGGTATAAAACAACAATCAATTTAATAGTCTTATGTAGATGCTCGTCTACAACAATAGTGAAAATACATTTTTCTCAATATAAATTTTAAATAACCCCAAACATATTAACTGCATATTTCAAAATAATATGTCACTACTAGTATTTTCTTAAATGAATATGAATATATAAAGTCTTTTTGTTGGTTTGTTTTGTATTTAATAGAGTTTAAAATCTTGGCTCTTACTGTGGTACAAGCCCAAAATAAGAACAATTTTTTGATATTGGATTTCATTATAATAAGGTTGTACTTCAACAACCTTTCCATCACCAAAGATTTTACCTCCATCATAGCTAAGCTGAGAGTTGACAGTTCTGCTGCACCAAGGAATGAATTGTAGGTATGATTTTGGATATAGACTTCCTGCTATGGTCAAAGCTATTTGAAGTGAGTGAGTGACTTTATTCTCATCCCACAGAGAACATTCATTTAAGAAATGGTGTGTGTATTAAAATGGTCTATCCATAAAGTCATTCACCAACTGTTTCAGTGAACAATAGTTGTTCTTGGAGGGTGGCACAGATATTAGGTGAGGGTAAGGATTTGGTTCATTAGCTGTGATAATTTGGAAAAGCATTCATATCATAGAAAGAGTAACTTACAAAGTCCTCTTCTTCAAACTTGATACAAGAGTTACAAACATCAAGGGAAGCATTTCAGTCTCATTCTTTGTTGTTCTCTTACAAGCAACCTCCCTAGTTAATCGTCTATGATTCTTTGGGGTATATAAATACTTTTGAAATATATAAGCTGTTCTGAAAACCATAGTATAGTGTAAAAATATGAAATAAACAATACTACTAATAGAGATAGGAGAAGAAAGATTTCAAGACACTTATGTTGTACACAGCCAGACATGGTCACAAACAAGCTGAAAGATTATATAGAGTGTACAATATTGGACCTATCTTTCCAACTACCAAGATAGAGAGACTATTAGATGATGACAGTCAACGAACTTCTAATTCCTCATATTATTGGATTTCAATAGGCTAGCATATGTTGGTAATATTAATTTTCATATTAAGACATTAAGAAAAAGTAATTATCACTCCCTGTTGTTTTTGTTGTAAGAGGTGGAATAGGTTTGTGTGGTTTTGTTGAAAGATTACCTTCTTGCTTCTTCTGGGGTGTAGTTTTGCTCCTTATGTTGAGGTTTTCTATCTATCCTTTGTAGGGGTGGATTTGTGGAAAGATATTGTGTAAATATTGTTTTGTCATGGAATATCTTATTTTTCTCCCTCTATGGTAATTGAGAGTTTTGCTGGATATATTAGCCTGGGCTGGTATTTCTGTTCTCTTAGGGTCTGTATGACATCTGCCCAGGATCTTCTAGCTTTCATAGTCTCTGGTGAGAAGTCTGGTGTAATTCTGATAGGTCTCTTTATATGTTGCTTGACCTTATCCCCTTACTGCTTTTAATATTCTTTCTTTGTTTAGTGCATTTGGTGTTTTGATTATTATGTGATGAAAAGAATTTCTTTTCTGGTCCAGTCTATTTGGAGTTCTGTAGGCTTCTTGTATGTTCATGGGCATCTCTTTTTTTACGTTAGGGAAGCTTCCTTCTATAATTTTGTTGAAGATATTTACTGGCCCATTACATTTGGATCTTCACTCTCTTCTATACCTATTATGCTTAGGTTTGGTCTTCTCATTGCATCTTGGATTTCCTGGATATTGTGGGTTAGGAGCTTTTTGCTTTTTGGATTTTCTTTGACTGTGTGTCAATGTTTTCTATGGTGTCTTCTGCCCCTGAGATTCTCTCTTCTATCTCTTGTATTCTGTTTCTGATGTTTCCATCTATGACTCCTGATTTCTTTCCTATGTTTTGAATCACCAGGGTTGTCTCTCTTTCTGATTTCTTTATTGTTTCTATTTCCATTTTTATATTCTGGATGGTTTTTCTTATTTGTTTCACCTGTTTGATTGTGTTTTCCTGTAGTTCTTGATCCTTGCATTCTACAATCATGTTAGATGAGTGAGCTCCAATAATAAAGCAAAGAATATTGCTGAAGTCAAAAGATTCAGACTTTAAGTTGGGCAGCAATAGATTTATGAGCAATAATGTAGTCATAATTAATGAAGCGTTAATAGATATAATACAGTCATGGAAGACACAGCTGCACACAGCACTAAGTTACTGTCCATATTTGAACAAGGTGTGTTGTTCAAAAAACTTGGCGGCCTGCTGATGTTCTCTCTCTCCCTGGTGGCAGGGGCCCAGGTTTCTCTCTCTCCTCCCAGGGCTCGCCTGTTTGCTGCACTGAGGCCCAGGTCTCTCTCTCTCCTCCCGGGGCTGGCCTGTTTGCTCCACGGTGGCCCTTAATTTAAAAGGAGGCAATGTATGACTGAGTTATTTTATTACTGAAAGGGGAAATATGCTACTTGAGTAGAGAGAAAAAAAGGAGAGGAAGGAGAGAGAGAGAGAGAGAGAGAGAGAGAGAGAGAGAGAGAGAGAGAGA